>JAMXBB010000005.1:17275621-17587108 GCA_024138015.1 Lumnitzera littorea | reverse complement strand
AATTAATCCATCCCATTAGAGGCCAGATAGGTAGCTTAAGAGAGCAAAACCACCCGAACCGATGATTCATGAACCGTCGGACCGACCTATTATTGAACTAGCAGGTTAGTCTGACTAGTTTATCCCCTAAGAAAAAAAAAAAAGAAAAGAAAAAGAAAAAGAAAAAGAGGTATTATCAAATTAATAATAGATGACTAATTTTTAAAAATTACTTTCTTTACAATGGTAAAGGATAATTTTTTAAAAATAATATCGTCAAATTAACGATTGATAATTAATTATAAATTAATTATGTATTAATAATAAATAAAAAATTCAATTTAAATTAATATAGGTTAGAATCACATTAAGTTAAAAATTAATTAAAAAAATTAAAAATTATTAATAAATTAAGATACTTAAAAAAATAGGAAAAGAAGGTCATTTTATTAGAATTTATTAATATATTTAAAAATTTTTAATATAATTAATAAAAAATTAAATATTAAAAAAAAATCAAAACGATTCAACTATCGAACCAGCCCTTAAATCACTAGGTTGATCACGATTCAACTGTGGCCAAGCCCATGAGACAATAGTTCTGAGCCGATTTAGAGCCAGACCAGCTTAGTACACAAGTATGGATATACTAGCATAATAAAGATATGTAATAACATATGAGCCATTTTAACATTAATATCACATTAAAATGACACGCTGCATCTTATCGTTTCTAATCAATTTTTACAGGAAAATCACATGAAAATGCACATGAATGTATTCTTCAAGTCAGGAATAAGGTGTTATTTTGCACGTTATCAATGGTCTAGGGTCTAGGTCTAGCTTAATTTGATTTCCTAATTACTATGTGAATGCTCATGGTCTGTGAAAACTGAACTACAAACGAGAAATCATATTAAAACCAAATTGGAAAAGGAAAAAAGAAACTATATATTTAATTTTGTTTGATTCAATTAGATTCGAATTACCTAGCCACTTTATTTGCTAGCCAGAGTGCCATATCCGAATTACCTATTCTTTTCGCAGGCTCTGGAAGCAGCTCAGGTCATGCGGCGTCCTTGTTTTCTAACCGTGCTGGTGTCTCTTTTAATCAGGTTTTACCTGCAGGAGATGAGGCATGGCACGAACCTCCTGCTCCTAGACGCACGGCGGCATCTCTGTCCTCTTTGGCCCCAGTCCACCGTCTTCATCAGCAACTAGTCACGCCTTCCCCAGTGGACCATGTATTAGCAGATCCTAATCATCCTGTTGCAGCTGCGCTTTCATCCACACATGCATTTGTTGAAAGTGCCACGCACCAGCTCCATACACAGCCCATTGACGCGAGACTCGGGTGGGATGCACCTTCGTCGGATATCATCAAAGCTAATTTCGATGGCTTCTTTGAATGTCAGTCGGGCACAGCAGCTACGAGTGTCCTTGCGAGGAATTCCCAAGGAGTTTGCGGCGGTGGATCGAATAGAGTCATTGTGGTGAGAACTCCAGAGGAAGCTGAAATGGCTGCAGCTTTAGAGGCCATCAAATTAGTAGTGTACAACGGATGGAGGAAAGTGTGTTTTGAGACGGACGGCGAAATTGTATTCGACGTCTTACAACAGGAAGGAGAAGTGCCTTGGAACCTAAGACCCTATGCATAAGACTTCAAAAGTATGCTGAACTATTTCGTTTTATTTGATCTATCCATTGTTAGACACCAAGCAAATGAAGCAGGAAACTGGTTAGTTAATAGTCCCAGGAAAGGGAAGCGCCCACTAAATTGGTTAAATCGCCTTGCTTTTAACTCTTGAACACTTTCTTAATTTGGATAGTATGTACTTTTTTTCATCAAGTGTTTGTGCAGAGATCATGGATGTACTTGAACACAGTTATATAATGGCGAGGATCTTTGCTTTGGCCAAAAAAAAAAAAAAAAATTTAGATCCGAAATACCCATTTGATTTGAATTTATAATCAATTATAGTTGAGGATTTATGGCTCTATTTATAAAACTTTCACTGACAACAAACTGAAATGTATAATCCAAACGATTGTAAAAATAAATAAACAAATAAATAGAATCTTTTATTTTATTTAATTCATTTGGGTTGGTTTTATTTTATGCACATCCCTAGAATAAAGTGATCTCCCCTTAGTCTCTTTTCGGAAAATAATGAACATGAGATGGAAAAACAGAGGAATAAAAAAGGAACGAACATGAATGGAAGGATTGTAAATATTCCAAATAAAAGGACTGAAATTTGGACGTAGAGTTTGAATAAATAGAGAAGGCGATATCTTCTGTAAGATAATTTGTAGCGTAGGAAGTAGGAAGTGAAGAAAGTAAGTGGCTTGTAAGAACATGATATTAGATCCTTCCAAAATCAATTCCCCTCACCCTTATAAATATTTTCCTTGTGAAGGGTTCAAAAATCAGATGGCCATAATGGCAATGGCAAATTACACTAGGTTTATGCAAAATTCAATACCTGAGTTTATAATTTACTACCTAATGAAATCATTAATTATCAATCATACTGCATAATGTCCATGCAAGTGCTAATGTAGCATTTGATTGCTCATATGACGTCTACTGGTTTTTTAATACTTACAAAGCACTACTTATTATTATTATAATTATATATTAATTATTATTATTAATTCTGCACTAACATCGCGTCTACAAGAATCCCATATGGCACTTGGGTGTCTACATGGCATTTTCATGCCCATATAGCACTATTTGTTATTATTGTGATTGCATATCAATTATTGTTATTAATCTCATATTGACGTGGCATTCACATGATCCCTACATAGCATTATTATCATATATTATAAATAAAATATATGGCCCATCAAATATTATAACTAATCATGAATAACTTCATTAGGTATTGAATTGACTATTTCAAAGTTTAGGTGGGAAATTGCGAATTTAGGTAAAGTTCAAGTGTTGAATTTACCCAATTACTCTTAGTCTCTTATTTTTTTGTGTTTTTTCAATTTTTTTTTCTTTTTTTTTTTTTTTTTTTGGAAACTTACATTGCAAATTGGGAAACAATGATTTGAACCTAGTTGATTTCGTTGAAAAGCCAATGTTCTTGGTGGACTATATTAAGCCTATCATATTGGAAAGCTTATTCTCTAGTCTTAGTTTATTTAATCACATATACAAATGATAGTTAGTTAGTTGGACTCAGTCAATATATATATTGTTACAAGATTGTTAGTATCGCAATTAATTTATCATTTCCATTTCTCCTTTCTATTACTGCACTCATAGCTCTCTCATGGTATTACAGCAGGTGATTAAGGTTTATGGAATTCCCTAATCTAATTTCTCTATTTCTGATTCTAGAAATAACACAATCTAATTAACTATAAGAGCGTTAACATGGCAAATGCTAGTGATATTTCAAACTCAGATCCTCTTTACATTTCTGCATCAAACAATCCAAGTGTGGTCCTTAGAAAATCATCTTTAATGGAAGCAATTACATAACTTAGAGTCAATCGGTGAGATTAGCCTTAGGAACAAAACTAAAACTAAGATTTATTGATGGAAAAATTACTAAACCAAATGAAGACTCTAAAGATTACACTCGATGGATTCAAAACGATTACTTAATTTAATGCTGGACTTTGAATTCCACGGTGAGTGATTTGTCACAAAGTTTTGTGTATGCGTAATCTTCGTTCGAATTGTGGAATGAGATTGTAGAGCAATTCGATCAAGCAAATGATCCTTAGATTTTTCAATTAGAACACGAGATCAATAACATAAACCAGGGAAATTCAATATTTTTAGCTTACTAAAATCGATTGAAAAAAGCTTGGGATGAATTGCACACGTCAAATCCTTATCCGAAGTGTGATTATGGTACTATAAATGTGTAAACCTCATAACCAATCACTCAAGATTCCGATCGGTTGAAAAATTCAATCAAGCCTAAATTATAAAGTAAAGTTAGAAATATCAGTAAAAATAATCCTGTAAGTTCGAATTTAAGAAAATAAGTAACAAAATAAAATAATATAAAATTTCCAAATTTTAAATATATAACTCGTTATTTATCGAAAATGCGTAAAATGTATTTCAATAATTAACGAATCACTCGAGATAAATTATATATATACTAAAAATTATAGAATGACCTAAATAATATTTAGGAATATTTATTGCACTATATATGAATTTACATGTAGGTAGAAATACACGTAATTACTTAAAATACACAAAATGTACTAAAATAATACTAAATAATTAAAGAAAATTCATAATTAATTAAGGAAAAATAAAGAAAAATCATAAAAAATAAGGAATGATCTAGATTTGGGTCATGGTAGCTAAGGAAAATAATAAAAAAAATTATCCAATTAAATTAGAACAACACAAAAAGCAAATTGGAAGAAGATAAGACAATTGTCTAATTAAATTAATGCACAATAATTTCCCTAAAGCTCTATAAATACTCCAAATTTTTTGGAAGCTCATTTTGGATGTCAAGAAGTTTAGAAAATTAGAGAGAGGTGAAATTGAGAGTAAATTAAGGTTTTAGAAAAAAATCACAAAAAATCTGTATGGTTAGGGCTTCTAAGAAGAACTCAGACCCGACGAGAAGCTGGGAGTGGATGGCCACCACCACCACCATACGGTAGTGGTAGCGCCCAAGTGGGCCGACACACCCATGGTTACCGACGGTGGCTAAAGCCACCCAAACCGGTGAGTTCGATTTCTAACCCGATTTTGTGTAATTTTGTAAAAATAGTAAATATTCTTAGAAAATTATGAATTTTGTTATTCTGAAATATTTTAGTATTTATTTTTTAGGAAGAATATTATTTTGATGAAAATATGTCCCGTGATATATGGTCCTTAAGAATTCATGCAAAACCAAGTGTGTTTCGGTTTAGAAATAAATGACCTTAGGAATGTAGTTTTTAATCCAAAATTTTTCTGTAGACTATTTAGGTGATATAGAATAGTGCCATGAATCCCTTTTTCAAAAATGAATTTTTGAAAATTTTAGATAATTTTTAGGCCTTAAAATGAGGCATAAAATAGGTAATTTAGGATTAATTAAGTAATTAAATGGGTAATTACTGATTAAATGTACAATTATATGTTTTAAGATGTTTAAATCTAATGAAGTATGATACTTGTAGCATTTAAGGTGTTAGATATAATTATTAGGGTAATTATGTAGTAAATAAGTAATAGGAAAAAATAGTACATTTTAAGTTAATTTGATAATTTAGGGTAATTAGGTTCAAATCTAATTTGGTATGAATTTAGACATTTTGAAATATTAATTGATGTTAAGAGATGGTAATTAGAGTGATAGAAATATTAAATATGTATTATGTACATAATAGATGATAATACATAATATGTAATTATTGAAAATATAATAAATAGAAGATATTAGAATAAAAATTGATATTATATAAATAATAGGAATATATAATAAATCTGATAGAAATCTTAAATTTATGTAATTATATGAAAAATGTAAAAATTTCTCACATCAGGAGTAAATTCGGTACATTAATAAGGATTTAAGTGTACTAAGTAGGATAAAATATTAATTAGGGGTAATTATGATATTTAAGATATTTGGAAGTAACATAATTAATTTCACATTATGAGTTAAAACGAGTTTCTAAAGTTCGGGTATAAAACGGTACTTAGAAATCAAACTAGAACCTAATTTAGAAATCGATGTGGAAATTGAACCTGAACCTGGCCTCAAACCCAGAACAATTGCAAAAGATTTGAGAACATAGATAATTGGACATATTAAACCCTAAACCAAGGATAACAATAAGTATGATAAGATAAAACCTACTTATAATAGTTATATGAAAAACTGAAATCATGTTTGTATTATAGGGATGATCGGCGATGACCTAAGCGAGTTGGACCTTAAGTGAGTGAGTGAGGAGTACAAGTAAGTTGGATTAATACGCTTGCTATATTTTGGAGGCTTGAGATTATACTTGATTGTACTTGTTAAATAGATGGCTGTTTGATTTTGAGTGATACTATGCTTTTGTTTGTTGTTCTGGCTTATATTGTATGAAATGATTAATCACCCTAAACTGAACTTAATAAATATATGGCTTGCAACCATAAACTAGACTTGCATAGCAATCCATTGGGGGAATATTAGGATTCTCCGGCCAAATACCGACCCCTTTGAAAGGGATAGCACTGGATGGCATAATGGGTCCCTTCTTCATCCTTAATCGAACTAAATGACAAGTGAGGAGGTCAGGGTAAGGGTGAAGTCAATGGTTCAAAGGTAATTACGGGAGGAGCAGTGTCTTGATTGTACAAGCCTAGGTTTAGTCATGAGCTATTGCATTAACAGCAACTCCTTAACCCGAATTAGAGCGAACGTAATTTCTCTAATTTCACAACGGGCCGGACAACGTCGTACGATGGTATTTGCTTGAACATACATTATACCTAATAAGTTAGTTGATAACCTTGTTGTGTTTGTGGTATAATTTTAAATTCTCTATCCTAACTTACTGACTTTTGATTGTCCAAATCTCTATAGATGTCGTTGTAAGTATTGGCTAAAAAGCGGCTTACAACTACTTTAAAGCTAACAACTGCTGGATCTTGGGGAGTGAGGAAAAACATTTAAAGAACAGACATATATTTTTAAGGTCTAAGCTCTTATCTTGGAATTTTTCATTCATAAATAATGTATTAACGAGGAAATAGATTACGGTGAAGCTTTGTAAACGTTAATTATAATAACTGAATTCTAGTGTATATATATATATATATATATATTCTCACTTTCTTAGGTAAATAATTTATTTAAATTACAAATTGTTTACTTCAAAGCGGATTAGTGGTGGACACCTTATGTAAATTAAGTCTAGGATAACTATTGTAAGGCCAACTTCTATCTTAGAATGGTTTACACGGCAGGGCTTTTATAACTCTGCCACTTTAGAGCGTAACAGAATGTTTATAGTTGTGGGCTAAAAGATAAACTTATGGATTTTGAATCAAAACATAAACTAATGTAGTTCCCTATAGGATTATCTGATGTATATGAAACAACAAGAAACAATATTTTATCCTGTGATTGGCTACCGACTTTTAATAAGGCCTTCTACATTATTCAAAAAATAGAAAAGTAGAGGCAGGTGACAACATCTCTGGACACTGATTATGTTGCTTTTCAAGTGAAATAAACACAACTTCCTTTGAGAAGTACTAAGAAGGAATTTAAAACAGCAAATTTGAAGTGTAAGCATCATAAGGGAAAGGCCACTCTATAGAAACATGATTTGAGATTACAGGTTATTTAGAGTGTTATAAAGGAAAATTAGTAGCAAATTTTGCTAGAATGGAAGCAACTCCTTTGGAACCTAATGTTGACATGGTTGATACTAACAATCCAACTATTGATCCCCAATTATTTCAAGGACTATACCAAGAATTCTTGAAGCACATGAAAGCAACTAAAGAAATGGAAACAAGAAGCATAGCAAATTTTGCAGGAACCTTTACTTCTACTGTTGCTAATTCACTTGGAGGAGTAAATAATAGTGAGGTCACATAAATAATTAACACAAGGGCTACTGACAATATGATCCCATATGACCACTTACTATTCAATAAACAAACACTTGATACTCCCATCAAAGTTGTCCTAAGAATCACTCCATCCTTAGCACTTCACAGTTTTTTTTTTCTTATACCAAATTTCAAGAATAATCTTCCTTCAATCCATAAACTTTTGCAAGACAGTGCATTAGTAGTCACTTTTAATCAAAACTCTTGTTTCTTTCAGGACTAGAGAGTTAATAAAATTGTAACTATTACACAACTCCAACATGGTCTATACATAATTGTAAATACCTCATTTTTGCCACCTTTAAAAGTCTTTTTTCATTAAGCCAGATTTAAAAAAAAAAAAAAGAGAAAAAACTATAATAAAAAAAACAAAAATTGAAGAAATAAAATAATAAAAAATTCAAGTCGAGTTGATTCGAGTCAGTTGTTTAAGGTCAAATCAAATAATGGTTGAAAATGTACATTCAATTTAATAAATTTTGAGTCTTAAATAGTCAAGTTTCATTTAAAAATATTTTTAATCTAGTTCAAAATAAGGTAGATTTTTTTATCTAGTTTATATTGGGTTAAATAGATTTAGGAACTAATAAATGGATTAGTATATATATTAGGCTAAATTAAGATAGACTAAGTCGAGTCCAAGATAGAAAGCCCAAATTAATGTAGGGTTTCTAGAAACTTGATTAAATCTTGAATAAATTTAATAAATCAAAATCGAGTATCATTATATCTTATGAATATTAGATTTGTTAAGATTAAATCTATGTCCCAAAAAATTGAAAAATTCAGATTAATGGTTTATAAACATTAGTTTCAATTGTAAAATTTTTGGAAGTTTTACAACTACGAGTCATACACATTCACAATTTGCGTCTCACTTACGTCTCTACTATGGTCCGCGGTTATACAATCCCTTACGATAGCACTGTCCACGACTTACAAAGTCACGGTGGTACTGTCTATGGTCACCCATGTACACATCTAGCATTGTTCATGCTTGACTTATGCTCATAGATCACAAACACATTCTACACTTCATGTTTACACATGTCATATAGCTATTCACACATCTATTGACCACAGACATAGCACACTCACTCACACACTCTCCACCAACTGTATAGAATACGGTTACTCATTTACGGTCATAGTACGAGCATTGATCACACACTACACCATCTACTGATTATACATGCACGGTACTTTACACCACTCACACATTCACCAACCAGGTGTTGTCCAATTTACTTACACTGAACACAGCACGTCTAGCCACCCCGCAAGCCATACGTCTAGCCACGCCGCAAGCTATACACAGCTACATTCATGTCTACAACATATATCACTATCCACATTCAATCATTGCACCCATCAACAATGCACGTCCAGTTTGATCATAATCATGATCACATGCAAGATCCGATCTACTTAAGTAGTTGAGTAAATTATTTTTGTTATTGATTTATTTTTTTTAATTAATTAATTTTTTATTTTACTAAGTTGTTTTTAGTGCAAATTATTTAATAATTTTAACATAATTTTTAAATTTACAAATTTTTAGATAAATTTCATGTTTTTAGTTAAATTGCATTATCTATCAAAATCACATTTTTTAAAAAGGTTACATATCTTTTCTCTAAGATCTGTATCTTTGGAGAAGATATGTATTTAAATTGCGTATATTAATAGATCTTGCATTTAGGATTTAGAAAAATTAATTTTTGACATGTAGTAATTTTTTAAAAATGAAAATCTTAACTAGAGTTTTTTAATAAAGAGATTTGGTTAATTAGGTTTTTTTTTTAAGTAGATTCATGAAATTAGATATTTTTAAGTTTTTTTTTGTTAAAAAAATAATAAATTGATAATCAACGTAAATTTGACTGGTTTCTTCTAAAAAAAATCAACCAACTAAATGTTTTCTAAAAAAAGAACTACATTGGTTTAATATCGATTAAAAGGTATATAGGCAATTCCGGAGTAGCCATAAAAAATATAAAAAAAAATTATTTTGACTACATTTTTGTATATCTTTTCAAATTTTAGCGTTCTTAGAAAAATAAAAAAAAATAAAAGTCTATTAATTTTTTATTTTTACATAGTGATTTAATCTTAATAAGTTAACTCCGAACTTAGATTTTTTGGTCTAATTTTCTAAAAATTAATTTTTAAAAAAATATTTGCAAGCTAGTGGCTAAATTAAAGTTTTCTACCAAAAGTCTTAATTTGATTTTTTACCAATTTAACTAGTTAGTGACTCCAATTTCTTAAAATCATTTTTAATAAAAAGAAAAATATTTTTCCTTAATTTAATATTAAGTAATTTTTATTAAATGGGCTGGACTTAATATAGATTAAATTAAAAAATCGAAATAAGGCTTGATAATACTGTAAGCCACTAGTACTGCTTCTCTTATTATCAAAAGAAACATAGACATATCAATCTCTCCTTTTACTAAACATGAAACACTCAATGTTGTTACAATTGATAAAGTTGATATTACTTTGTTACACAATATATTAGGTCATTCCTCCTTTTCAAAATTACACCATTGTTTTTTTATTTTAGTCATGTAACCACAAAAGAACTTCTTTACAAGATTTGTCATCTAGCTAAACTACATGGATTGCTCTTTTCATTGAGTAATAGTACATCTAGCTTTGTTTTTCAATTATTGCATATGAATGTTTGGGCCTATCATATGGAATCAATTGATGGTGCTAGATATTTTTTTACTAGTGGAAAACTATTCAAGATGCACTTGGACATTCTTGCTTGCTCATAAATCACAAGTTACCAAAACACTTCAACAATTTCTTATTTACATATAGAACCACTTCAAAGTCACACCAAAATCTATTTGCATAAACAGTGGAATGGAATTCTTATCTAAAGATACACAAGACCTTTCCTCTAAGTTTGGCATCCTACATGAAAGAACCATTAGCTATACCCCATAACAAAATAGTAGGTGTAAATATCTAATTTTTGTCTTCAGTAGTCCTAATTTTTGTTTTTTCTTTTTTTCTAATAAGGTCCTAATTCTAAAATAAAAAGTAATAAAAAATAATAATAATAATAATAAATAAAAATTGAAAATGATGAAAATACAAAAAAAATGAGAAAAGAAAAAAGTTATAAAAATTTTTAGGTTTTTAGAAAATAAATTATTTTAAGGTTAATTGGTTTAATTTTGGTTCGGTTCACATAGTTTTAGAGAGTTATTTGATTTAAATACAATTTAATTATACTAAAAATCAAGGTGCATGCCAATAGCTTAATGGATAAGCATTGAAGTATTAATATAGAGTTAGCTTGAAATTATGAGTTCAAATTTCACTAGACATTTATGTGTCTTTTATTTTTCTATTTTTTTTCACTTTTACAAAAAGCGAGTTAAACTTGTATGATCACATCTGATCAAATCTTTTGAATCTAATTTTTTCAAATTTGAATCATTATAAAAGATTTGAATCTAGTTTGGCTTTTATTAAATTAGATTTGAATTGATTAGGATCTAATTTGATTTTTATCAAATCAGATTAAAATCAATATAATAAATTTGATTCGATATGATTCATTTCGGCTTTATAAATACGAGGCGCGTGATATAAAATAAGAATTACATTCACTCCTAAAAGAAACTAAAAATCCTTCATTGATCAACACACAATCAGCTGTTAACTAAACCAAGCCCCATGCACAAGCTGTCCAGCAAACACACACTAAACCTAACGTCCCACACTCTCTCTCGCAGCAAAATACATAGCGAAACAGTAGTAGCCACACAACTCTCAAACAACAATGCCTAAACTCCAACTCAGTCAAACACTACTACTGCAATCCTCAACAGCACTACTACGCACAAGTCCGAGATATATTTTCTAATCAGCGGCTACAATTGAAAATAGCCCAGTCCAGTTCTGTGGCTACAGATCGCAACATCCACTCTACAATCAGCCCCACCTATGCTGCTACGTACATAGCACACTCCACATAAGCCACAATCCAACATACGCCTAAAATACAGCACTTCCCACGAGCATGCCACATCCTTAACTACTGCACTTTGCACAGCGCACACTCACTCCAACAGCAACAGCGATTCTATCTTTCCAATCCGACCAACGACGTAGCACACCGACCAACCGTACACACTATACTTCGCCAAAACTCCCCATCCGATCACAAACACTGGACATGCCACAAGCACATTCGTACACTGAAGCTCACGTCCTCATCTCACAAATAGAAGCACAACTCGTACTCTATCGTTCACGGCTGTGTTACACAAACACAATCACTTTACTACCTATACACAACTTCACTAATCAAGATCCAACACACACGGCTATACTCTAACAATCGCAACACACATAACATCCACCATGATTCACCATCCACACACTCACTCCGCAATCCTTGCTAATTCTAGTACACCACAATCATCTTCACCTAAGCAACACGATTGGCATGCGGAATTAGCTTCTCACCACTACCGATAGCCAAACACAACTCCAAAACAATAAGCCCCGATGTTAAACACACAGCACATGACCATCATCTACTATTGCAACCAACACTAGTAGCTCCACGACACAAATCACAAGTTGAGCCCATCCATAATTAGCATAGTGCATGCTCACTACTGAACACAGTCAAGCTACACTGCTCGACCACTGAATTGCTGACAAACTGAAATTCAGGTTTGTATCTTTCTAGTTTCAAACTTCTATTTATTTATTATCTTATTATTATTTCCTTAGTTAGTTATTATTGATAATGTAATAGATATGCACATATTAGATTAGGAGCTTTTATTTTTTGTCTTAGTATATTATATAAATAGTTGTTTCATAATAATGATATATGTATATATATTAACTTAGGTATTCTTTTTTAGCATTGGTTTCTTTATTATATAGATTAAATATATTTTATTAATTTAAGTAAATAGTTGTTTAATGGTAGTAATATAGATATAAATATATATAGGTATTAGTTTAGAGATTGTTAGGATTAGGTTTTTTCTTTTCTTAAAGATTCATCATATAGAAAATTTTTTAAATAAAAATTAATAATAGAAAATCCTTTTAAAAAAAATTTCGATACTTTTAGAAAATTTTTATAAAATAAAAAACTTAGCGAATTAGGCCCTTTTAGTTTTCTTTTAAATAAATTAAATCAATTAAAATGTAAATTCGATCGATTTTTAAAATTAAAATTAACTGACATATTAAGGTTTTTAGAAAGAACTACAATTGTTTGATCCCAGCTAATAGGTACCTTCAAGGTGATGATAAAATCTATAGAAATTTAGGTTTTTTTTTTAATTTTTTCTTAAAAATATTAAAAAAGATAATTTGAAAAATAATCCTAATTTCAGAAAATAAATAATGGTACCCATTAGGGTTTAATAGGTTAGCCTTCAAATTCGAAATCTTCTAGTTTGTATTAAATTAGAATTGAAGATCGATAATCAAATCGTAATCAATACACCAAATTGATTACAATTTCTTTTCTTTTTCTCGATTTTGGTCTGGTAGTGATTCCAAAAAAATAGCTAAATAAAAAACTGAAATTTTCCAATTTCTCTAATCAATGATTAATACTGAATGATTTTGGGTTTAGTGTTAATTGAAAAGTGGGAAATGAAATTTAAATAAAAAAAACCAAAGTTCAAGCTTGACATTAGTGTTGAAAGAAAACATAGGCATTTGATTGAGACTTCAAGGGCCTTAAGATTACATGCAAATTTACCAAAGTCCTTTTGGGATGAATGTGTTTTGACAGCCACTAAACTAATTAGCCTTGTGCCTATTGCTACTTTAAAGTGGAAAACCCCTTATGAAGTTCTTTTTAGTCATCCACCTACCAATAGCCATTTAAAGGTCATGGGATGTCTATGTTTTGCTATGGATGTGTCTCCTCATAAAGACAAATTTGACAAGAGAGGCATCAAGTTTATCATGTTAGGATATGGACATGGTCAAAAGGGTTACAACAAACTCTTTGACCTTAAGGCAAAAAGGATTATAATGAGCAGAGATGTTCTGTTCCATAAGGACTATTTTCCTTTTAGAAAGTAGGATGTAACTACTATGTACCTACACTTAATCATACCCCTCATTTGCCAATTGTTTCTTTTCAAGAAAATCATGAACCCAATCTTGAACAATGAGTTGAAATTTTTAACAACTCTTCCCATATGCTTCATCCGGAGTCATCTTCTAGCCTATTGCTAATAGATCATTTGATGCTCATCCTCAGCCCATTATCAAGCATTCTACCGAAAACTGACACTTACCTAAGTGGCTTGCAGACTATGTGATAGGCTTCAGGGTAGCAACCCAACCAAATGCCAGACCCCAACTCATCTACTTCTTACCCAAATATCTCATTTGATTACTTATTTTTACTTAAATTATTTAGACTTCCTATTTCTTTTTTTTTTTTAAATTACCCTCATGTTTATTTTGTATTTACGAGAATACCACTAAAGCACTCTTTTAGTCCTTTTATTTATAAATTTTCCACTATTTATAAATAGAACACATGTATAAGTTCTTAAACAAACTTTAGCATATTAATAACAAAACCCTTGATATTTTTCTCTTGGAAAACTCTTATCTACTTGCTCTTATCAATCCTTTTAACAAAAATTGTATCTAACTCAAATCGATGAGTCACATTCGGCAAGTTGTAGGTCATATAGACCTTATCGGTGCATTATATCAAGTTAGATAGATTATGGATTTGTTAAAACCCTCCTTTTTATCTTCTTATTCTTATTCATTGTGGTGCCTTTCTATGTGTATAACTTCGAAAACGCATGAACTTCGCTAGTATCAGAGTACGATTCCAAGATAAAGTGTGTGAAGGTTTAGTAAAGTTTTTGTGTATGTACTATTGGTGGTTGTTATGTTCCTTCTGTAGCTACCATAGTGAGTGTGTTAAAGTTACTAATTAATCCTTTTTGTGTGGGTTTATAGAGGATTTGGTTTGATAGTTCTTTCAATAGATTTGATATATTATATATGTATATGTATATATATATAAAAAGAAGGAAAGAGAACTTACCATAGGAAATTAAGATTAGGGTTCTTTTTTTTTTTTTTTTTTTTTTGAACCAAAGGGGGTTTCGGAGATTGTTGGCTTGGGTTTTTTAAAGGTGGTGGCTGTCGTTTGTGTAGTATGCTGGGTCACGGGAATTTGTACATTGGTTTAGTCGGTATTAGCTACGTGTATGAATGTGGCGCAAATTCAGGAGTTTCGTGTAGTTGAAGTGATTCCCTACTATTCTTGTGTGTAGACTATGAACACTATATGTGTAGTGTTGTAAAGGTGATAGAAGTACTTGGTGGAGATTCTGCTGTTGTGGGTGCGAATTGTAGTTGGATTTCATAGTTGTAGCAAAGCAAACACGGTGATGCATGACTATTGTTTAAGCAGTAGCGATGTGGCCGTGCTTGAGTATCTACTACCATGTGTATTCTGTAGAATTGGTGAAGTGTTGTAATTGTAGCTGTGAATGGAGTGCACGATTGTGTAAGTGGTATTGAAGGTCTGCGTGTTTCATGATTTATACAGAGAAATTGCAGCAATTGTGTGGTTGTAAAAGCTATAGTGTTGCCATGTAACAAATGATCACGGGTTCGAGAAGTGAAATTGCCTGTCGGCTTGTGCAGTCGGGTCGTGGAGAGGGTACTGTTGTACGCATGCAGTATTTGGTGAATGACTCTGGTTACCATCGGTGTACTGTGTAGCGTTTGAGTGATCCTTGCTATGGTGGAGCAATTCGCACTTGGCTATTGCAATTTTAATTGTGTCATGTGTGTGACTTGTGTAGTTACTCGAAGCTAAGTGTAGCAATCAAGAGTAGTGACTGAGTGTTGGTGCTTAAGCTGTCGTGAATGGCCATGGCTATAATTGGCAAGTGTATGAAGGTCGTGCACAAGAAGTTCGAGCTCCCGATCAAATCTGCGACTTTGTGTACTAATAAGGTCCTTTAGTAAATTACCAAGCTATTTGGTCAAGAATTAAGTTACAAAGCTGAAGTGCTATGCGTTTATTCCATTTTTGTGCTGTCGTGCGTATTCAAAGTCTACTTAAGTAGTGTGCTAAGCTTGGACAATTAGGAATTGTTTTTCGAAAGTGTTGTGCTGCTGTGTTGAAGTGCCGAACTGTTATTCGAGGGTGATCGGCAAGGATATTACATGAGGTGCTCTGTATGCTAGAGAGAAACTTTTGCCATACTGATCAAAGGTCTAATAGGCACCGAATTGAGTAAAAGCAAGGCGGCCACGTGCCATGGTGGACTATGTATGTACCGAGCTGGTCTATCGTGTCTAAGCTCAAGTGCTGAGCTAACTATTGAAGTATGTATCGAACCATGTCTTTCGTATACCAAGCTATACTTATCAGAGTTGAAATTGTGACAAGCTGACGAGTATGTGTGATTTGTATCGAGCTTACGAGTGTACTCAATTGCCGAGCTAGCTTTGATCCGAAGATTGGGAGATCAAACTGTTGTCATTTTTACTAGAAAATCGCCTACTTGTGCTGCATACTCGAGGAGTTGCCAAGCTTCAAGTAATTCTTAATCTGAGTTGCTGTAAACTATTGCTGAACTATAGATAATTACTATACGTGTTCGTGTGTTCGAGCTGAAATGTTTGATTTTTCAAGCTATCTTGCAATCGTGATCCAAGTTGTTCATCGTTGTCCGAACTAGTTGCTAAGTGCATGCACAAGTATCTAGCTCGTGGAGTAGAGAAAATTGTCGAACCGTTGTTGATAGTGCTGAGGTGGTCTATACATACTGCTCTAAATAATTGTTACCGAGCTTCTCCTATCCCGAAGCGTCATGTTGTTGTGCGAGAAGTCGAGCTGATCTAAGGAGAAGACTATCCAATTTCCGAACTAGCTATTGTGTCTGAACCAAGCCTTCGTAATTCAAGTGTCGAGCTGCTTCTTGATTGAAAATTGAGATATGTGTCGAACTGTAAAAAAAAAAATAGTCGAACTGCTGTAAGTGGATCGTTGCCGAGCTGCAAATTAATTCTATCCGTGCGCTGTCCTATTTTGAAGTGCCAAACTGCAGAGCCTAGTGCCAAATTATTTATGACAGCGAGCAACAAAATTATATACATGTAAGGAAGGGATCCTGCAGTTATGTGTGTCTGAGTACAACCATGCTTTGTGTTCGAGCTTGTTGTGTGGGTGTGCTAGTGTGAAGAACGAAGTGGATTAAAGTACATGTTGTGCTGATTGCTGTTGAGCTACTTTAAAAATCGAGCTAAAATATTTGAAACTGCTAAGGTAAGAGTTTTTCCGCTTTCTAGATCTGAGCTGCCATCCGAAGCTGCTATCTCCTTTGCAAAGTGTTGGCTGCATTGGTGTTGCGTGTTGCTTAGAACCATCATCTTAATTAAAATTCAAAATTTCAGAATATGGCAAAGGAGCTCAATTTATGCAATATGGCATCAATTAAATTTTACATTAAGGGAAGATTTGAACATGGTATTATACTAATTTAGGTTAGTCATTATTTTGTGAATTTTATCTCTGAAATTATTGTTGGAAGATTGGGCTATAAAACTATGGACCATTCAAATCCCTATGACTTTACTTATAATGATGAAGTAATTCGAGTAACAAAACAAGCAAAAATAACCTTCTCTTTTAGTAAATTTCAAGATGATGATTTATTTGATGTCGCCGACATTGAAGATAGTTACATGTGTTTAGGTTCACCATGGAAGACGAGTCATAACATAAGCTATGCACCTTTAGAGAATACTTATTCCTTTTATGACAAAGAACGAGTTCTTTTCCATCTTATCTTCTCGACTAGTCTTGAAGATGATTTAAAAATTGTTAAGACTTCAGTAGACAGATGGAAGATCGAAAGAAAAACTTGTGAAGAGGCCATCCAAGAGAAAGAGGAAGAGGAAATTGATGGAGTTGTTACACCCTCCATGTTGACCAAAGAAGAGGAAGTAGATGAGGCGATAACTATTGAAAATGAAGTTGAGGGGCCAACATTCGATGAACATGAAGCTATAAGGGTACTTAAGGTTAAGTAGGAGTTTAAGGTCTTACAAGTTCAAATCTCTCAAGCTCATATCATGTTTAAGCCTGATGTTGTGTTATTCCCTATGACTAATAGTTGCTGGAACTACTTAGGGGTAATTCACTGAATACATGATGAGTAGAAGGAAGGGTGTTTGATGAAGAGCTTAGTTGATCGTGCTCATGATGAATAGGAAGAGAGTAGAATTGTGTTTGCTTTGATCATTAAGCTGAGCTTTTATAGTTTATTTTTGTTTTACTCTTATAGATTTGTTTTTTATCTAGGTAGAAGTTGAAGTAGTCAATTGTCAAGTTTCAAGTCGAAACTTTTCAAGAAGGGAATGATGATAGTCTTCAAGGTATCGACCCAACTAGATGGCAAAGCCCAGCTCATTTACTTCTTACCTAGATATCTCATTTGATTACTAATTTTGGCTTATGTTATTTAGACTTCATTTTTCTTGTATTTTTCCTAAATTACTCTTATATTTATTTTGTATTTACAAAAATGCTACTAAGGCATTTTTTTAGTCCTCTTATTTTCAAGTTTGCCACTATGCATAAATAGAATACATATATAGGGTCTTAGACAAACTTTAGCATATTAATGAAAAACTCTTAAAACTTTTCTCTTGAAAAACTTTTCTCTACTTGCTCTTATTAATCCTTTTAGTAAGGATTGTGGTAACAACCCTATAACTTAGACCGATAAGTTACATTCGACAAGTTGTAAGCTATATAGGATTTTGTTGATGCGTCATATCCAACTAAATAACTCATGAATTTGCTAAAAACGCTCCTTTTATTTCCTTATTCTTGTTTATTATGATGCCTCACTATATATTCGACCTTAGAGACACATCACAATGTACACCGTGTCAATGTTGCAGTAGCTCCTTTGTTTACTGATTCTTCACCCAATCATTCTATTCTATACCTACTATTCACTAAAGATACCTTTTCTTCCTATTCCTCTTATTATGTAGCCTCTTTAGCCCATGTTTTAATTACTAAGGAACTTACTACTTATTTACAAGCCTCACAAGATGAATGGTAGGTAAAGGCTATGAATAAGGAACTTGAAGTATTATAGAATAACAACATTTGGGTGCTTACCACTTTACCCTAAGGCAAATGTGAAATTGGATCCAACTGGTTGTTTAAGATTAAGTATAAGGCTATGGCTCCATTGAGAGAAATAAAGCACGTTTAGTACCTAGAAGGTATGCTCAAGTGGAGGGTAAAGATTACAATGAAACTTTTTCACTTATAACTCACTTAGCTACTGTTCACATATTAGTTGCTATTGCTACGGCAAAACATTGGGCGATTCATCAAGTTAACATCAATAACACCTTTCTTCATGGGTTTCTAGATGAAGAAATCTATATATATCCTCCTCAAGGATACACTAAGGCATAACCTGGACAAGTTTGCAAGTTAGTTCATTCCTTATATGAGCTTAAGTAAGCCTCACGACAATGAAATTTCAAACTTTTGAAATTTCTAATTGGATAAGGTCTTATTCAATCTAAAAATGACTATTATTTGTTTACATGCGTGCATGATGGTGGATTTCTTACTGTCCTTTTATGTGGGATGATATGCTCATTACAAGTGATTGTGAAGCTTCCATTGTTCCATTGTTAATTTGAAGAATAAGTTGCATAAGGCTTTCACCATTAAGGACTTAGGACTTGTACGTTGATTTCTTAGTATAGAATTATGCATCACTGATTCTAGCACTTTTCTTACCTAGCACAAATCTATTACAAATCTCTTATATGATATGGGAATGAAAAGTGTTATACCAGCCTTACTACCCTTACCTTTTGGTGTGCGTTTAGATCAAACTAGTGGAGAAGTTTTATTTGATCCAACTGTTTATCGAAGATTGTTTAGGCAGTTATTATATCTCACACTTACTCAACCAAATTTAGCATATCCTATTTATTACTTAAGCTAGTTCTTGTCAAAGCCTTGTTCTTTATGTATGCAATCAGCAATGCATCTATTGCACTATGTCAAAGGATCTCTTTTACTTGGGTTGTTTTATCCATCAACAAATTCTTTAAACTTACTTAGTTATGTTGATTCCAATTAGGCAGTTTATCCTATGGGTCGCAAGTTCATTAGTGGTTTTTGTATATTTCTTAACAAGGCTTTAGTAGCTTGGAAATAGAAGAAGCAGTGTATTGTATCAATTTCCTTTGCTAAAGTAGAGGATCAGGCCACAACAATAGCTACTCGAAAGCTTAGGTGGATTTTTCATGTTGCTCAAGACTTACGTGTTCCTTTGTAGCCTCCAATTATACTTTGTTGTGACAATAAAACAACTACTTCAATATGCTTTGTTCGACCATGTAAACAATGGTCATTAGCAATTGAAGTAGACATTCATTATACTAGAGATCAAATTACATAGGGATTCTTGAAGACACTTTACATTCCCTTGCAATTATAGTTGGCTGATCTTCTCACAAAGCCAGTTACTTTCACACAATTGCAATTCTTTCTTTTCAAGTTAGGTCTTAGTACCGCCTAAACTTGAGGGGGCTAGGGTTAGACTGTATTAGGCCTTTCATATTAGAAAGCTTAGTCCCTAGTCTTAGTTTATTTAATCACATGTATAAATAATAGTTAGTTAGTTGGTTGGTTAGACTCAATCAATATATATATTTGTATAGGACTATGAGTATAGTAATTAACTCATCATTTCCATTTCTCTTTTCTATTACTGCACTCCTAGTTCTCCTAGTTCTTATCAGTAGGCTATGTTGACCTTAGCACACTCAATCCCTTCTTATAATGCAATAAATATAGGCAAACTTTTTTAAGAAATTGCATTGCATCCTTTCTTTTTTTATATGATGTGCTAATTTTTTGATATCTTTTGATTCGATTAAGCATGGGTTAACATATGTATCATCCAATTGATCAAATTAAAAGCAATGAAATTAAAGTAGAATCATATGAATATTTATTTCTTTCACATTTCTAATGTTGGTCTTAAAAATTTCAATTACGTTGCTGCATCTTCGGATCTTAAATTTGATTTATATGGGTGTCAAATCATGAGATCCATAATATTTTAATTAAAATAGTTTCAATAAAAATTTAAAAAAAAGGGCAAAATCACAAATAAGAAGAAGGAATGGCATCTGGCCCAACAGTATCTCTGAACCAACTACTAGTCTACTGTTGAAAAAGAAAATACGGCGAATATGTATTTTATTGAAGTATATAAACTTCTATCCATATTTTCTGTTGCATTTGGACTAGTATCGTGTAATCTTCCCCGATCTGAGTTACTGAAATTAAGAGCTAATTAGACTATAAAGCCACGAAGAGAAAAACGTAAGTGGAAACATAACTGATGATTAAGATTAACCAAATTTTATTCAGGACATAATCAGAATCTTTTTTTTTTTTTTTTTTCAGATTTCTATGAACATTACATTTGTCCCTAGTTTCCCTTGATTATACATACAAAAGGAAACTTTTGGACTCGAAACTAAAATCATGAACTGTAGCAAATCCAAGCTACGCAGTTATATAAATACGATAGAGCTATTCAGCTCAAACATCTAACATCCTGGTTCCTACCTACCCACTCAACATGGGGGGAAGCAAAAAAGAGAGAAAAGAAAGCCAAAAATGTATAAAGAAAATGCCGGTTGTGATCTCTCTTTCTTATCTAGTCCTTCTGCAATGATATAGACATCATCTGTTATGGCTCGGGTTCGATTTGCTCCGTGGTGCTCTGTTTAGACTAGCCTCAAGAGATTCCTCTGTATCTTTCACTGCATGATCTAAACCATTAGAGCTGGCAACAAGTGTGTTAATGCTAGAGAGCAGTCGCATTTTTCTTGGATGACGTTTATCTCTTCGATATCCCTGTGTCTCTTGGTGGACTGTTTGCAAGGACGATACTAGGAAATGCACAAGAATTAAGGATACTACCACAACGAAAACTGGGTAAATGCTTCTCATATTGGGTAATAGATGGAAGAAGGCAAGTTTACAAGATGGGAAAATACAGGAAGCTGATTTCCAAGTGGAGGTTCTTTCTTTCAAAGAGAAGTGGCAATGAAGTGTCACATGCGCATTTTGAACTTATGTTTGAGGAAGCACGTTATATAGATCTAGTTTCTCATGTAGATACCTATCAGACCTATGGGCAGATGGAACTAAAATGATCGATAATTCACTGAGGAAGTTTTTGATTTGATCAGTCATGTGGGGGATATTTTTTACTGACTGCGCTACAAAACAGCACCACGAAACCGTGTGATTTCGGTTACATTTGAAAATGAGAACGGATGTTGTTAAGAAATTATGGTAGCAGATCATATAGGAATCGAATAGTTATAGGGATTTCCATACACTTTCAAGGAACGCGTTCTGCAATAGAAGCCTGTCGTTTTCTGGTGGAACAGGATGGGTAACATTTTTCTGGCACATTTGGGGATTTTATTAATATTTCTATGCTGTTGTTTAGCATGTTGGAACTAGGAAGCAGCTGATCCTGTGATGTATTGTACTGAAAGAAAAATATAATTTTCTGACGGCTCTGCAAATCTCGACAAATTTAAACATGTCTCATGTGATGGATCACATGAGAAACCCAAACTGTCCATCATCTTCTGTCATCTTGGATCACTAATCGGCTTCTTTTCTCTTATTAGTATGACAGGAACAGCTAAGGTTAGCTGGGTTAAGATAGCTCTTCACGCAATTTACCCTCGCTAATTACTAAAACTGCTGCACAATCTGGTTTAGTATGTGCTGATATTACATGAAACTGATCCTCTTCACATATGATCGGAGTTCTAGTTCCATTGTGCCTTTCTAGTATATTATTCTGTTGCTTTTTTGACTGAATGGTCACAAACAAATCCTGTTGGGGGAAAGTGGTTGTTAAATGTGAAGGAGAAGACTAAATGCAGCTCTGGCAGTCAAGGAACACGTGAAAACAGGATCGGAATCAAAACTTTCCTGCTTTTAGGAGGTTTTCTTTTGACTTGAACGCAATTTTTCATGTGCATGAGAAGATTCTTTCTGCTATGTGACATGTAATTACGTCAGTCTAACATGGATTAAAGAAAATGTGGAATGCAGCACTACTACAACCCTGATCAAGCGGATGCTGCACTTGCCTGCACTTAGTTTTCCAAGGATACTTGGTCGCAATATTTTGTTAATACCCAATGAAAAATGAAATTTGACCAAATTAAAAGTAAGGACAGCCATGTGATTATAAGTTACATGCAAATTGTTGAGTTGGATATTTAAGACATCTTATAACTTTATACATTATGTTGTATGTGTATTGGATAAGGTTAGTGTTGTGAGATTTAAGTTAATCCATCTGGTTTAACCCGATTCGGTCCAACCCATCCATGAAACCAGTCCGTATCAATCCAATTGACCCTTATTGATAGTGACACCAGCTCAACTCAATTGATCAAGCCAGTCCAACCCGATCCTTATAAGGACTTATCAAGTTTTTCTAGTTTAAAATATATATATATTTTTTATACAATCTAGAAAATATACCAATTTACTGAAAAAATAAATATAGATCAAAGGAAAATGAAAAATAGAAAATAAACCATGAAATACTTTCAACTTTCAATTCTTAATAATGTAGGTAAATTTTATTATATTATAAATAAATATAAATTATATTATAACATTTTTATTGACTCAATTCGCTCTGGTTCAACCTCGATTTGACCCTCTAAACCTTTTATGAGCCCCATAATCTCACTTAGTTATTCGAGTAAGTAATTTAAGGTTTAAGTGAAATTAACCTAAATGACCTAAAAATATATGAATAGATTCGAAACATTAGTTAAAGATACTTCATAGACTCGAATACTAAAAATATAATAAAATAATAACAATACAACTAAGTTAGTATAATTTAACTATATTATATAATATTTATTGGAATCATATAAAATAAGCTCCGATAGCTAATAAATATTTAAAGATAAATTATATATATAATAAAAATATTATATGATATAAAATAACATGTAAAGTAATTATGTATATCCCATATGTAATTTTTATATAATAAGATATGCATATAATTATCCAAAACACTCGATTAAGTACAAATTAAGATAAAATAAACAAAAAAAATAACAAAAATTCACTAAAATTAATGGGCCAAATGGATGTGAATTAGTTTAGGCATATGGAGCTTATGGATAGGTGTTGGTGAGTGGAATTTGGTTAAACATGTAATTAGCTTACTTAAACTCCAATTTTAGAAGAGAGAGAGAAAAATCATATGAGTAACTTGCAAGTTCTGGAAAAATTGAAAATACTCTCTACTAATTAGTACATGAAAGTTAGGATCCGAAGAAATTTAGTGTAGAGTTTGGAAAATAAGGGTGAATTTAGAAAAAAAATTTTCAAAATTGGATGTAATTTAAGTTTAAGAGCTTTCAAGAATTTTGAGAGTTGTTGGAAACTAAAGGCCACCACCACCTAGCCATTCTAACAAGGGTAGAACCACTACCGATGGCTAGATCTCAAGATTTTAGTAGATGTCTTATTTCATCCAATTTTTCAAAAATTAGTAAAAATATAAAAAAGTGTCCAAAAAATTATAGAAAAATTTATCCTCCATGTTTTCATGTATAGAATCTAGGGAAAATAATATTTTATACATATTTGGTAGCTATAGTATACGTTTTTAAGAAATCGATGAAATCGAGTAATTTTCAATATTGAAATAAATAGGTCTAATGATGTAATTTTGACTTTGAAATTTTTCTATAAACTTTCTTATATTTATACTAAAAATGATATGAAAAGAGTTTTCATAAAATTATTTTATATAATTTTTATGAATTTCTGAGCCCTAAATTATGATTAAAAATTATATTTTTGAAAAAAAAAAAGTGTATTTTTCTTAAAGACCTTACTTAGGTTATGAGCTTCATTGATTATTGATGTATTTTGTGGTATATGAGTGCTATTAGAAAGGGTTTTATTGGAAGAAGTTAGCAAAATCAAGTATATACCCCTTATATGTACAACTTGGTAGTATGAGAATTTGAGGATTGATGAGTAGTGATGTGTGAGATGAGGATTATGGGAAGCAATGAAGTAGTGAAGCATTAAATGAAGTATTGAATGGGTTTCTCAAACTAAAACTTAGGAGAGAAATGAACAAATCAATTGATTGTAGAAAGTTGGTATACAATAGAGGATAACTCAGAGGAAGTTAAGGGCAAATGTTTTATTAGATATTCACTTAGAAGCTAAATTAAAGGTAATAGTATGAGTAAGTGGTGAAATAAGGGAATCTCTGCGACTAAGTCAAAGGGAGCATTCTTAGGAACTCTAAAGTTATTAGTCTTAAAGGAAAATTCAGAGGGTAAATTCCTTGAAATTATAAAACCGATTAAACTCAAACGATGGTTTAGAGGATTTTTTGTTAGGAAATTGAAACTCTATTAAATGCAACAACTTAGTTAGAAGGTAACTTAAAGTAATATTTAGAGTAATTATAGATATGTAAACACTCAAAAGTTTTATGGGAGGGTTTTCATTGAAGAATTTAAGATACTTATCAAACTCAAAGATTAACTCAGAAGTTAAATCTACTATGAACTACAACACCTATGAGGTTTAGAGGGTAACTTAATGGACATTCTGCCAGAAGAGCCAAAATTGAGTAGAATACACGATCGATTTACAAGAAGCCTTATAGAGTACTTGAAGCGAAATACATGAGTATAAGCACTTGAAAGTTGCCTTAGAAGGTTATCAATAGGACATCTTAAGTATTTATTAGACTCAGAAGATAATTCAGAAGCTAAACTTGTTAACACCTTAACTCTAATATGGCTTAGGAGATAACTCAAAAGCTTCCAATTTAAGAATTTCAAGGATGACTTAACTTAGAACTTAGTTCAAAAAGTGTTTATTGAAAATTTTAAGGATTTACCAACCTCAATGATTAACGTAGAGGCTGAATCTATGGTGAACTTCAATGCTTAAGAGGTGTAAAGGATATCTCAGAAGCTTCTCTAGTACATATTTCAAGGACATCTTAACTTAAGGGATAGCTCAGAAGATAATATAAACTTATAGTACCATTCTAAACCTCCAATACTTAGGGCATAGGCTAATAAACCAAGGACTAACCACCTAATTCTATTATAGACTAGCAAATTCGCAATATTTCATAATTTATATGCAGAATAAAGCATTACCTCGAGATAAATAATAAGGGATCACCTATAAGGACAAGTAAACAATCAAGTTAACAAGCAACTGAGTTCCAAGCAAGTGGGATTAGTGTTTTACTACACTTTAAAGTATTATTTAAGAGTACTTGGAGACCTTAGTATATATCTTATTTGTGGTTATAAGTTAGTTGTTTGTGCATATGCAACGAGTGTACTTGAATATGGTTGTGATATTTTGAGTGCGAGATTTATGTATTTATTATTTCATGATATTACTTGTTTTAAACTGTTTGAAATTGCTTGATCACCTCAAAAGCAATATAATACAAATTTGACTTAACTACTAACCGGACTTACATCACAATCTACTAGAAGAAACGATTAAGAATATCGTACCAAACACAGACTCTTTGATGAGGATAGTAGAAATGGTCATCTCCTATTCCTTAGTTGAATTAAGTAATAAAAGAGGAGGTTATGGTAAGATAGGAGACTATGGTTTAAAGTGAAGTCTCGAGTGAAGTGTATTTCTCTACTACATAAGCCTTAGTTGGTTCTGATTTGCGATGTACAACATCAAACTGCTCAAAACTCAAATTAGAGAAGACGTAATTTTTCTAATTTCACAACGACCAATCAATATCAAACGATAGCATTTGCTTCAACATACATTACATCTAATTAACTTTACTTGAAAACCATGGTTGCCTGATGATAGATATGTTCTATTATCTCTATCTCACTTACTGAGGAAGTTGCCATTCATTCCCTTATAGCTATTTTGCAGGTTTTCAATAGACTCATCTATATTACAACAAGTTCCAAAAGATTAGAGAATGAGGTTGAGGAGTGAGATTCAAGACTATTGGACTGTGTTCTTATTTATTTGTTGAATTTACTAACTTATAGAGAAAATAATAGTGACTCTCTTTTTCAACTATAGATACCATTACTATGCTCTATAAACCTGTAACCTTTTATAAACCCTTTACTAATCACTTTATTTTCTCGGACCAATTTACTTTTAGAAATTTTTGTTGAAATTGAGATTTTATACTTTAAATGATTTGTAAAGCTTGATTTTTTCGGTCAGTTGAGCTACAAGTTTATTTTCTGAAGCTATTTGGAAAAATTATCTATTAGACTCATAATTAAATGGCTCAAAGTGAGGAAGTGGTAAATATCTTGTGCAAGCTATATCTATATTAGCCATTACAGTGATTAGCTTTTAACTTAAGTTGGTTTACATTGTCAAGTTGTTATAACTCTCTAATTTGAGGTGTGACATCTTTAACCCCTTCTCATCCTTAGATCAACCTTCCAATTTGAGTTTGATAATATTGGATAAGGTTAAGTCTAAGGGACTCTATTGTAGGAGTATTTTTTCGAAGAGGTTGTGAGAACTATGTATCATCATGTTATATTAGTGGATCATTTGCAGCCCCATCTATGGTTTTTCATCCAATTTCTTTCTTGGTGTTCCACATTAGTGTGTTTCTCAAATCATTCTACTTCTTTTGTCTCTTGTCTTTGTTTGGTGATTCATAATGATATTTGCAATCTTTAGGACTGTGTTTTCAACAAACCGGTATTAGTGTAAATGTTGAGAAAGTTAGGTTTAGCAGAACAAAATTAAATCCATGGCAACTAGAAGTTGAAGCTAGGATGACAAATCAACCGGAGCCCCGGGTATTGTAGTGGGATACTATAATTATGTAGTCGTCCTGTCGCGTCCGATACAATAATTATTCCATCGCCATTGACAGGCAGAATCATATATCATCCAGCATATCTTAATCTTGTGTAGTCTCTCGCTTTATCGATCAAAATACACATGCCAGACTCGCTCACAATCTTCATTTTATTTGCAAAAGAATATGCAAATTTGTGATCACTCGAAAGCTTTCTTGGCTACCAAAGTTTTCAAAGCAATATGCACAGGACTTGCACTAATATTCCTAAGATGCTAAGATCAAAACAGCCGTATCTAATATAAGTTAAATATCTCTAAATATCATCACGCATCCATCGTCATAAGCAGAATTATCTCTGGGTTGTGCCTCAACATGGCAGCTAACAATTGGTGATAGAAGAGAAAAAAAAGTAGAAAATTCTATAATATAGTCACCAGGAGTAACCATAACCGCTGTATACATAATCATTGATTTAAGAAAAAGAAGACGTAAATATATGAATACACAATTGCATCAAGGCATTATGCAGATATTAAAATACATTGAATATATGATAATTGTATTTAATTTGTAAATTTAATACATACCACGTGTCTAATTGAATTGTCTATAAGTTTTCAACAAGGCTCTTTTCATTTTCAAAACAGAGCAACATGTTTATAAACATTACGGGCTAAGATCATAAATTGAGATAGTAAAATAAATAACTACACAGAAAAAAAAAAAAAGAAGTTCAAATTAATTCTCATTAAACACACTCACGTTTCATGTACATAAAATAAATAAAATTGTGTAGTATAATTAAATATATTATACCTAGCCAAAATAAAAAATTCAAATATATTATAATATTAATAGAAGATATTAATAAATGAGGAAAAGAGAGATAAGAATCGTTGGTAGAGGAATAGGAGGGAGTGAGAATGTTGGAGGAAAAGAAGAGAGAGAGAGAGAGAGAAAAGGGAAGGGTTATATTTTCTTAAAATTCTTAAATTATCCTATATCTATAATCAAATATATTAAAGAAAATCATTTATCAACAATCAAAATTTTATTTAAAAGGTTAAACAAATAAAAAAAATTAAGATATTGTTTTGATGGTTACTTAAGACTCCATTAGCTTTAATAATATAAATAAAGAGTAAACTTTAAGGGAGGGCATGTTTTGATTTAAGTTTTGTGATTTTTTGGGATAACTATTATTTTATTTCTTTTTAATTATTTCTTACTCACATTTTTTAATACCAACTAATGTGCACCCATGATGCATATGAGTATAATAAAATAAACTAAAATAAAAATCATGGGCAAATATTATCAACTACTATGAAATATTAATATTATGAAAGAGTATTTAGGCAAATAGGAAAAGAAAAAACAAAAGTCTCATTCTTGCACTTTAATAATATATATATATATATATATATATATTTTTATGGCATTGGTAAAAGAATTTCAATGACAATATATTTACTTTTGGATAATTCTTTTTCTCTCCTAGTATAGCATAAAACATTTAATTTGTTACCAAATTAGTAGTACTATACATAATATAAATTAATCAATATTAAGTTATAATTAATTCTTAAAATGGCAAAATTTTCTTTTCTTGATAACATTGTTATGTTGCCAAATTTGTTTTAGGTTTTTTTTTAATTACAAATATACCCTACATTGAAAACTGTGGATATAAATTTAATAATATGAAATTTATTGTAATTAATATAACTATTGAGGATAGTTTTGTAATTCAAAAATAAAATAATGATAAAGATACTAAAAACACCAAAGAAGTGTCTTTTACTTTAATAAAAACACCAAAGAAGTGCATTGAAAACTTTAATGTACTTCATTTATACTTTCGTGTATAGTTATAGTTAGTATAAAATTTGTATCTTATTCATATATTGTCCACATACTCCGTAAGTGCGCATATGCTTCATTTTTTTTTTTCCAAATATGCTTTATATATACTAAATAATTCGTGTATACTTATAATTAGTGTCTAATTTGCACATTTTCCATATACTATTCTATATAATTTGTACATAGTTATAATTCATATATAATCAGTACATATAATTCATACACATATAATTCAAACATAATATAGCCTTTCTCTCTCTCTTTCTTCCTTTTTATTCAAATGTACTTTGTATATATTATATAATTCGTATATAATTAAGGGTAAATTACAATGAACATCTTATGAACTTTCTAAATAACATCGACACCCTATATTTTTAAAAACCTACACTTACATCCCTATTTTTCCAAACTTGAATACTGACGTAGAAGGCTAATATATCGTTAACATGTAATTGCCATGTTAGCGTTATTAATAATTATATTTAAATATTATATATATATACACATATATATTAATTAACCTAAATAATAAAAATAACATAAATTTGGAAAAATAAAAAGTGTTATTGGCTTAATAACATAGAAGTTGATTGTCCTAACAGTATATAAACATTATTAATGCTTGTTATTTTTAGGGAATAACTGCGAGTAACTCTTTTTGTTTTTTTCATACACTAATTTAACATGCAAGCATCATATCTGACATAGAGATTTAAGGCTTCAGTAACAGTTTCTTAGCGTTTTTTGGCACTGAATAATCCTGGATATAGATTTGTGACCTTATCCTACTTAAGAGAAAATTAAACGTTTAATAAAAGTTAAAGGTCTGAATACTGATGATGACTTTCATAAACGCATAATTTTTTTTCCATATAATTCAGATGATTTTTCTTGCGATTTGTTTTTCGTATTCACTGATCTTAGGTGATCTATGTGTTCAAATTCCAGCGACGATGCTTCTCTTGTCGTAAAATTATAATTTATATGTTGTTGACTAATGAGCATAAAATACATTGTATATGTTAATGGAATGACAAGGTGAAACCTATCGTCTTCTTCATATATCTTTTTTATGACGAGAACGGAGAAAAGAAGAGAAAAACGGTACCCCTTTTTCTCTTTTCTAATTCCAGTTTCTTTTTTTTTTTTCATTTATTGAGAATTTTTTAATATACTTCACATGTACTTAAAATTTTTATATAGTTATAATCCGTATATGATTCATTCATTGTCCTTATACTATACAATATAGTTCATACATCGTTATAATCTGTGTATAATTTTTACATATAATTTGCATAGATATGTTTCATATAAATTATTGTTCATATACTATATTATACTATATAACATATCGCTAAGCTAAAAACCCAAAAAGATATGGATTACATTATATTACACTCTATATTAGAAAATTTTAATATAGAATAAAGATGTGTAAAATTATATATCATTTATAATTCATATACATATAATTCGTACAAATTATTATCCATATATATATTAACCATAAACTACACTTTATAAAATATCTCTAAGCTACAAACCCAAAAAAGATATGGATTAAATTATATTATACTCTATATTAGAAAAAAAAATTGTTGATTTATATTAGAAAGTTTTAATAGAGAATAAAGATGTGTAAAACGATATAGCATTCATTATATTGTAAGATTACTCATAAATATATAATATGTTAAATACATGTGTTATGGTTAGTAATTGCTAAATATTATACATTTAAAAATATTTAATATGATAATACAAATGTAATTCTATAGTACCATTGTCATAAAATATTTACCAATTACAATCTATATTACATGTACTTAATGCATTATATATGTGTGTGCAATGTCATATCATTATACACATATATAAACAACCGATAAAATGTCACAATAGTAAATACCATATCATAACACTAAATGATCCGATTTATTGCAAATATAATGCTAAATATGGCATCCTTCTATGTTAGAAACTCATAATTATATAGTAATAGTAGCATATAATATCCATAACATATGTATTTAACATATTACACATTTTGGGTAATCTTATAACATAATGTTATATCATTTTACATATTTATATTATATATTAAAAACATTTAATATGATCATACAAATGTAGTTCTATAGTACTATTATCATACAATATGTACCAATCAATATCCATATCACATGTATTCAACATTTTATATTTATGTGTGCTATATTATAATATAATGTTATATAATTATACACATGTATTTTATATTAAAAACTCATAAAAGTAAATACTATATCATAATACTAAATAACATGATGTTGTAATAATTCTATATTTCGTATAATACTATTTAATATGATGCTAGAAATACAATTCTATAGTGTCATTATCATTAAAATTTCCAGCAATTAGATTTGTGTAAAGGCCGATTCCGAACCGCAAATTGGCTTAGCTTGGAAGTGGCCCTACGAACTGCTTGAACCGACGAGCTATGAACCGACCCGCTATTGAACTAGTAGGTTGACCCGGCCAGTTTACTCCCTTAGAGAGAGAGAGAGAGAGAGAGGAGGTTATTAAGTAAGAAAAAATAATTAAATAATATCTATTAAATCATGGCATGTCCAATCAACTTTTTTTTACAATGGTAAAATATAATTTTTTAAAAATAATATCATTAAGTTAATGATAGAAAATTAATCATAAGTTGACTATGTATTGAGGATGGATGAAAATTTCAATTTAAGTTATTGTAAATTATTTTTGTAAAACTTATCAAATATTAAAAACTTGAATATGGAGAAAAGATAAAATTTGAGGGGAAAAGTAATAAAAAAGTTGGAACCATATTAAATTAGAAATTAATAAAAAAATTTAAAAATTATTAATGAATTAATACGATTTAAAAAAAAAAGAGAGAAAATAAGCCACATTTGGGAAAAAATATACAAAAGTTAGAATCATATTAAGTTGAAAATTAATAAAAAATTAAAAATTATTAAAATTAATAAAAAAATAGAAATTAATATTAATATTTAATTTTTTTTAGTAACTTATAATATTCCTCATAAAATACTTATTATATAATAAATTCATATATCTTGCTAAAAGGTGAAGGAGCCACACTTACTAGATGCCTTATGTCCTTTAGATGCACATCTAAATAGGGATAATCAAGCACATTTTCTTAGAATCCATGATTCTAGGTATAACGTTGAATTCGATTCCACCTTTGAGAAGGGGAAATTGTGATTGCACTCCACTTTCATTAATGGTCATTAATTGAAATTACTTGTTAACCTCCAAAGTAATCATGATATCTAATAATTAAAAATTTTTTTTACAAATACTCTTTAATATCGTATTCTATTCCATGAGCATTTCCAAACATAGGAATGAATTTATCGTTTTGCCTTTAATTCTATTCTATTTCAGATCATTCCTGTCTATCAAATATGACCTTAGTATATTCTTATTTCATAAGCCTTTTCCTTATAGGAAAATGGAAAGCACTCTTAAAAATCTTATATATAAAGCCTTTTATTATGGATTTTTTATTCAAGAAGATCCAAGATTTGGAAGACCTTTGGATAGAAAAGAAATATATGAAGCCCTTGTTAACAGGGTCTTCAAATGCATATGGGAAAGATAAGCTTCATGCTTTCTTTTATAAACAATGTTGGGATATTGTTAGATCTTTAGTCAAACACTTAATACAAGAAGTCTTCTAGACAAGGAAAATACCTTAGCAACCAAACCAAATCTAAGCATGTCTAATACCCAAGCAAGGTGGGGCAAACCACATAATAAATTTGTTCGATTAGGTTATGCATGACACTAAAAACAATCTCAAAAATTCTAATCAATTGACTTAGACCTTTCTTGTACTCTCCAGTTCATCCAATCCAAGTGAGTTTTATCCTAAGAAGGAAGGATATTGACAATATTTTTTTTATAAATGAAGCCTTCATAGCTTTAACAAGAGGTAAGGAAAGAATGTGAGATAATTATGACATTGGATCTTGAAAAAATTTGTGATATAATTGATTGAAACTTCCTCCACTAGACATTAATTAGCATGATTTTCCCGCTTAGTAAATTAAACTAATTAACTGTTGGGTAAAGATACCAACTTGAGGTCTTATTGACTGGATATCCTTTAGAATCTTTTAAGCCTACCTTGGTCTATTCATTTGTTTATTTTAGGATTGGAAATTCTCAGTAGAATTATTAAAAGAGAGGTTCAGATTGGTAATTTAGAAGCTTTTAAGGTTACATGAAATGCTTTGATAATTTCACATATTATATTTGTAAATGATATTGTCTTCGTTACAAAAGCCTAGGTCAAATGCTGAAACCATAAAAAGCTTACGACTACCTTACAAATCTATCAACTTTAAAAATAAACCAAGATAAAGCTTTTGTTCTCTTTTCAAGAAATGTACCTTTAGAATTGAAAGATAGTTAGCCCTAGTTTTAGGATTTAAGAAGGTAAATTTGTTTGGCAAATACCTATGTTTTCCCATTGATCAAAGGAGGAAGCCAATAACCTTACAGTTTATTTTCTAATAGAAGAACCTCAAAAGAAATTAGTTGATTGGAATGCTAGACATCTTAGTTTGAATGGAAGAGCAAATCTTACTAAAAATACTATAGAGATTCTCCCTACTTTACAAATAGATAACCAAATTACCTCAAAATGTAATCACTAAACTTACATAAGTCATAAGGAACATGTTATTAATGAAGTTCAAGGGAAACATGGGACACAGAAGAATAGTTGGGAAAGGATTATCTCTCTTAAAGAAGTAATAAGGTTAGACTAACAAATCTAATGTAAGAAACAATGTATAGTCTATTAAAAGAATCGAAGAGCTAAGGCATAAGAAAGTGCAGTGAATGTCCTTAATAAAAGAAAAAGTTTAAAAAGTAAGTTGGAGAAAATGAAGCATATTGCTCAAAGTCCTATCTCTTTTGAATAAAAAAAATGGATGGAAGTGTGGTCAAATGAACATGGTTTGACAATTTTAGGTAATGGGAAACACGTAAAGTTTTGGACACACAAACAAGGAGGCAACTTTGTCGTTAGGCAATTAACATATGTACTAATACATGAGAAGGCTTTGAATTTCATAGTTTTAGATTGTTAGAAAGTGAGACCTAAATGGAGCCAAGAAAAAATTAGGTTCCATCTTTTTGATATTTTAAGAGATTATGTTTACCTTATTGTACTTATTAATTGTAATGGAGACTTTAACAAATATATCCTTAGATGCTAGGAATGTCCTAACTCTAAGTGATAGTTAATAAATAGATGACAATGAGTGGAATCTAGAATAAAGAAATTGGGAATGGATATTATCATCCTTGTTCCCACTAAAAATAAGACTCTTATTGTAGAGAATACAACATTATAGTTTATCCATTGCAGTAAATCTTAGGGCAAGGAAGATAATGGAAAATGTATCGTGCCCATGGTGTAGAAATGAAAATGAGGTTTTCACATCATGTTTTTAAAACTTATCAAGCAATTGAGGGCTTTATAAAATGTAAGAGTCATATGAATCTACAAATCTAACACCTGATCAAGATTTTTATAGTTTAACCTCGCAAGAAAGTATTTACAATATATCTTTAGCTTTATGTTACAACAGAAATGAATATCAACAAAGAATAAGTTTTTATGCTAGAGATATGAGGAAATTGGTTGAATAAAGTAATTAGGAAGCTCTCTTATGCACATTGGATGTAAACAAGAAAGAATAAGGCTATTGTGATTCTAAGATGAAATATTTAACTTGGATACCACCTCAAGCTAAGTAAGTTGTAAGATTGGTCATTATACAAGTTGTAACGTAGCAATTGTGGCTGTAGTTTGAGATTCCCATGGAAGGTGGATGTATAAATATGTAAGGAAAATAGGTTACTTTGATATTGTTGCTATGCAATTGTAAACTATCTTTTCAAGATTAAAATTGCACATACAAAATGAACTTTCGAATATTAATACCCAAGAAAATTTAGTAAAAAGGGTTTTAATATTATATTTAAAGTAGATGGACAATTCAATCCTTTTAAAGGTTAATTACCCTATCAACCTATTAACCTTAGCCTCCTAACCCTTTTTTTCTTCCCTATACATGGTTTAACTCCTTTTGTCTACCATCTATATAGCTTAAGTTACCAAGTCATCAAAAGAATAAGATAAGCTAAGCGATCTTATGGATTAATCCGTAGTCTTTAGTGCAATTATACATTTAACCAAGGATTTTCAGATAGAATTTCAAATCTTAGCTAATTTATTGACAGCAAACGAAGGGCTTCATGGCTAGGTTTGTGTAACATAGTAAGTTAATTTTTTAAGGCTTGATTATGATAAAAAAGATGTTTTCTAAGTGACTATATCAATTTTATATGAATGGGATAATTCAATACTTGTTGAAGTTAATCGGTTGCATAAGTCATAGTGTAAAGATTAGGTAAGGTTGCATCTTTGTTGTTTCTACATGTTTTAATCTTATTTTTGTCATGATTAATCGAGTTAAGGGTTGAATTATCAAAGATGATTTATCTATGGTGGAACTATGAGGTTCTAATGGAGTATAGAGAGATGATTTTTAGAGAAAAGGGGTTGTTTTGTCAAAACAAAGAGCTTACAGCTAAGAAACGTGTTTCCAACTGTAAAGCTCATAGAAGAAGAAGAAGTGACACCGCATGCATGATCTTAAGGAAAATAGAAAGCTAAGGGTTCATGGACAAGATTACAATTGTGATCTTGACCATAATCTTAGGATTGCTATGTTTAAAGGGTTTCATGGCTATTAATCATGATCGTGATTACTATTATAGCTTTATGTAAAGAGAGAAGTACAATATATCAATCATATTTCTCCCCTATGAACCTTATATGACCCTTTTCCTTATGTTTTCTTTCAAGTTTAACTTATTTTTAACCAACCTAAGATAATAAGTTAGTAAGCTTTAATAGGAGAATTTGCAATAACACTAAGATTAGTATTTCTCTTGCTCTTAACAAGTTCCACCTTTATTAATAGTTGTAAAAAACTAAATCAGTTCTTCAAGGTATGTGATACCTTGTATACTACATGTGAGTACTAGGTTAGAAAGTAAATGAATCTAATTAATATTCGGTTATTAATCATTGTCATATTGCTTATATTTGGCTTATCCTAGGGGTCGAAGGCGGTAAATCCTTAAGAGGTACTCAATGATTCTTGTATGACGCTATCCTTAATAGAGTTGCACTTAGAAATAATCTGGAGTAGATTTAAGGGTATTTTAGATAGTGGAGGCAATTCCCAATACTATTTAGATGAGGTTAAAGGTAGCAGTTTCCAAATTAGGGCTTTATATACATACACATGTCACAAGATGGGAGGTTCACCCCTTCTGGAGTACCTATGCAGCCTTCGACTATCTTTTCCATAACATACCTACTTGCATTATGGATGCTAAGCTAGCATTTTCCCATTTTTGTTTACCTATGACAATTCTAAGCTGTTCCATCTTTAGGAATACCATGCAACACTGTCATAACCCTTTATATGTTTGAGAGGCTCAATTTCTTAGCTGGTTTTGGTCTATCATAGCTATTATTTAGAGAGCGGCATGAGTTCTTAACTAGTTTGCTCATGAAAGGACAAACCCACATTAAGAAAATACCTTATCCTACAAAAAAACTACCTACCAATGCTACTCCGTTTACATTAAGTTTGAGTTGAGCACCCCCACTGCCTTCAAAACTCACGGATCGTGACATTCTTCCCCACCTAATTCCACAACACCCCCCTCATTGTAAGGTTAACTCTTTGCCATTACCCTCACATAAAAGATCACCAACCCTTCTCTAATTGCCTAACTCCACCTAAGATCACCTTATTAGGACTTCAAGCTTCCATTTTTGAGGTCACCTCTTATTGAGTGGCCAACAATAGGGTCTACCCACTAATGTCCATTTCATTTTCTAAAGATTCTAGTAAAGCTTTCTTATAATGTAAAGCCTCCCCCTCTAGCAATCATATCTTCTACCTAATAGCCATTCCTCCTCTCAAGCTTCATTCATATGAGCATAATTATCAACAAAAGCCATCATTTTCATTCAGCACATTGGATAGTATTTAGGTGGCTCATTGGGATAGAACCTATTGCTTTAATATCACTTATCACAAGATGGAAGGTTTACCCTCTTGGAGTGATGTATGACACTCGACCATCCCTTCAATCACATATTTACTTGCATTATGGATAGTAAGCCAACCTTTTTCTTTCCTATTTACTTAAAACTATTCTAAGCATTTATATCTTTAAAAGTATCCTTCGGCGTTGTCACAAGCCTCCATATCAAAAGAGCGGCATTAGCTCTTACCAATTTACTTACAGCGGGAAACCAAACCCACCTATAGAAAATACTAACCCTATGAACAAATCACTTGCTGGCGTTATTTACTTCACATTAAGTCCAAGTCGAACATCTCCATTGCCTTCAAAATCATGAACCGTGATGGACATATACTTATACACACATTGTGTATGAGGGAGTCACGAACACTCTTGTAGTATTTGAGGACTTAAAATAAAGATAAGTAAATTGATTATTTGTTTACTTGTTGCATTAATGCCTGTTATATGTACATTGTATGGCATGCACATGTGTTTTAAGTATTACATACCAAGTTTAAGCTCACCCATTTATTTTCTTTTCAATTAGGTATCTATGATGAGATGGTTCAGTATGTTGATCATGGAAATGCTTATTTTTATTATCAAAATGGGGAAAGTGATGATCTATATTATTACTACAATGATAATTACAAGTATTAGTAATTGCAATGCTTCGAAAAGAATTGGTTGGTGGTTAGATGTTTACTTGAGTTAAGACTTTGAGGCAAATGATATTTCCATTAGTTGTTTAATAGGGTAGATGGCTCCCAATATTTAATAATTTCGAAATCATGGATAGTAGTTGCAAAGTTTAATTATCGTAGGAGTGACTTACCTATAAGTCATTCATTGTTGTTATTATTATTATTATTATTTTTTTTTTTTTGGAGATTGGATTTTAGATGTTATTACAGACCTTTTCAATTTACTGACACATTATGGTTCTAATATTATACTAATTCAATCTCCATGAATATATATTTAAAATCGAATGTTGTGATGTGATTTTGGTTTAATTATCGGTAGCAGTGACTTACCTATGAGTTATTCATTATTATTATTATTTTTTGGAGATTGGACGGACCTCTTCAATTATTCATGGAGATTGAATTAGTATAGTATTAGAATCATAACGTGTAAGTAAATGCTGACAATACATAAAGGTTTGTCTAAGTGTTATAGTAATTATTACGAACTCCACAACAGGAGCCACTCTTTTCTCTTTGAGTATATATTTAAAATTGAATGTTGTGATGTGATTTTGGTTTGGTGTGACATATGGAGATTGAAGTAATTTGAAGAAATCAAATGTAGCTGTGGACGACTTAGTAGGGGAATGCAGGTTGAAGATGAATATGAAATGTTTTATGGGGTTCCACTTGTCCATGTTTTGTCCTTGTTAGAAGAAAAGGATGTAACAAATCATGGTCTATGTAGAAAGTGTAAAAACTTGTCTGGTACTAGTAGAGTGCAAACATCTACACGTATACCATCTTGAAATATATATCTGATAAATACTTATATTCGTGAAATCTTTTTTATATTACATTTATAATTTAAAATTATTGAGATAAAATGGCCAAGGATTTGAGATTTTCTCCACATACTTGCAACTATTATATTTACCAATCTAGTTATCTTTAACAATTTAATCACATATTTTTCAACCTCATATTTATTGTGATGGCATACAATACAAACTCAATAACATAACTAATGATGAGGTCTAGGTTCGCTAATGTAGAACAAGTAACCAGACCAAATCCATTAGGGTATTTTTAATAATATAAAATCATTGGACATAAAATATAATACAACAGCATAAATCAAGCTTTAAACAATTTTGGCTCAAACATAATCTTTTTTCTTCAATGGGCAAGTGGGGCTTGGGCCTTGAGTAAGTAGTTAGGAGTATTATATATATATATATATATTTGTACTCAATATTGTTAATGAGGAATTTTTATGAGGTTAGCACAAAATGTCATATAATAAGTGTTTTATGTACCTTAAGTATGGTTCCAAACTAAATATAGAGTACAAAGACACTGTATATGTGGAAGTGGATTCCGAGTAATTAAGCCTACGCTTTACTTTTTAATATGAATTGGGAATATATCCCGTTTTAAAGGCATATTTTCACGTATTTATCTGTTAACCCTCAACAAGCATCAAAAGTAATTGAAGATCCAAACTTTTATTGCTTAAGTTTACTTTTTATGCTTCCTTTTAATATATTGGAGGTTTCTTCTTTTCCCCAGATTCATTAAAGATTGAAAGCCAATAAAAAGAGGGCGTTAAAGTATAGAAAAGGAGTTTGTCTGAATGAATTATGAGTATGTATTATTGGTATGTAATCATTTTATTGTAATATTCGTAATGGAAGAAATAATTATTACGATTAACAAATATTCAAAAAATAATAAGGTGTGTGCATATGAATTATGAATGTCTCCAATTTGCATGTATTTAATTTACTTCGATATTCCTACAGGAAATAATATTATTTTTGGCAAATAATCAGAAAAGAAAATAAGGCAAAGCAATTTGTAAAATTCACGATTTGTAACCCAAATGTCATTATTTTATCACATACGTACACGAAATTATATATGGAATAAATATGATTTGATTTATATAAAGAGATGAAAATAAGTTATTATATTTTGAGCTAATATTGTATAAAATTATTATGTATCAAATTTGAAAAATGAAAGTTCGAAAACCCCCCAAAACTTTTTAACAAAAAATAAATGTATACTCCTTGATTTTTCACAACGAGCGTTCCTATCCCTAGCCGGGACTCAAGCCGATTTACTAACTGGAAAATTAGGGCATCAAGAAACTAATTTTCAAGTCCGCCATTTTTCTGTGCCTGAACTCTGAATCCACATTCATTCTCAAATCAATCGATTCTTCCGCTGAATTTCACTATCCAATCGCATTATTTACACCTCTATCAAACCCCGGAGTCCCGAGTCCCCCCAAAATCAACCGCTTTTCTTCACAAATTCAGCGTCAAACCAATCTTGATCCTAACCCTAAATATTTGTCAATTTATTGGATTCGTCACTTGTTTTTACTTGTAAAGTTCGAAACTTTGAAGCTTAGGGGTTAAAAAGTCACGCTTTGCATCTAATTGGGCTTTTCGTTTTAGTAATAAGTATATATCAATTTTCGCGTTTTAGGAGGCGAAATCGCATTGAAAATCAAGGTTTGTGCGTTTTGACTAGAGTATCACTTCGGAGAAGCATAAATGGATTATGGGTTATCGGATAGTAGCGGTGAGTATATGTTTCCAAATTTCTTGCTTTTATTCTGGTTCTAGGGTTTCTAGAAGAGTATTTGAGTAGTTTGGTTTATCTATTCTCTTGTTAGTCTGAAAAGTTTTGTGCTTTATTTGAATTTGAGATCATTAAGGATGTTACAGTGATTGCTATTATGGGAACTTATAGTTCATTAACTTGAAAACATAGCAGATATATGTAATGTAGTGAATTTTAGGGTTTTATATTGCTGATATTGTTGAAAGTTAAGTTCGTTAGACTTCAGCTGCAAACAAGTGTGGGTGAACATGATATATAACTTTGGTTTCAGAAGTTAGAAAAGAAATGTGAATTGGATTGATGGTGCAGGCTACTAGCTATGGAGAACATGAATAAGCAAATAACGTTAGAACAATCATGGACCTCTTTCAAGTAACTGGTGACTGTATGGCCACACACTGTGATGATAGTGTGATGCCTGTATGTTCTTAAGCACTAATACAGTATGCCACATAGCTTTTATGGTGCATTGTCTGTAGTATTTTGCACTGTAATGTGTTGTTATAAGTAAAAAGCTTCTAATAATAATAGGGGTCATGTTAACAGCCACCCCAAAGCACATGTCATGAGGCCAAAAGAAGGAATTTTTACCTTTCAAGATTGATACATATTTTTTTGAGGTAACAAGTGCTTCAAGAGCTGAAAATATTCTCCTTTTAGCATCTTACTTAATGCTTTTGGGCATCCATTATTATTTTCCAGTTGTATGGTATATGCAAATCTTAATGTGAAAATCTTTGGTTGATTGTTTTGAATATTTCGTATGAGCGTTCATGCTAGTCATGTTTGATAAGAATGATCTGTGGTAAGTTCCATTTACTTGTCTGTGTATTTTATTGTAACAAGTAGACCTGGTCAAAACTCTTAGTATGATTTGCTGACAGAAATTCCTTTCACATTGTTGCCTTTTCTTCATCTGGATGCACTGGAGCATGATGTACTTGTTGTACTTTTAACTTTCTGGATCTACATAACTATTATTTCCTGTCATATGAAGTTATATGGTATCTATGGAAGGCTTAGAGCGTACTTACTTAAGGAAAAACAAAAAATATTTCAAGTTTTAGAACTGAGTTAGGTTTAGCTCTAAACTCCTTTCTGGGTCAGATTTGTAGTTATTAAATTTCAAAGACTTCAAATTTCAAGTGTTGTTGATTGTATTTAATTGGAACTTGGAAGGCATCCAATGCTGGTATTCATTGCGCAGGTAATTGTGAGATGGATGGCTATCTTTTTCCAAATGCTGCAATATATTAACTGATCTTTGATATGATTAGCATTTTTAGTATATATGATCAAGATTCTTGTTATTCCAGATGAAGTCTGCTGTATTCTTGCTGTGTGTTGTAGGTGCATTTTGGCTAACTATCTTACCCTTGAAATATTGCAGGAACAGATGATGACCTCCCTCCATCCCATCAACATAGATTTCAAAGAGGGGGACGACCTACTGGGAATGGGAGGTCTGGAATTGTAGGAACAGCACCATTGCCTAGACTAAACAATGATATGGAAACCGAAATTCATCTCATTGAACAAGATGCCTATTGTGCAGTCTTGCGGGCCTTCAAAGCTCAGGCTGATGCCATCACCTGGGTATGGTGCTCTGGCTTTAATTGTGGTTGCTTAGCCTTAGAGATGGTTGTGTTGGCCCTGATTATTGCCTTTTTATTTTTTTCTCTTCTTTTTCTTTTTCTTTTCCAGGAGAAGGAAGGTTTAATCACAGAGCTAAGGAAGGAGCTCAGAGTATCAGATGAGGAGCACAGGGAGCTACTTTCCAGGGTGAATGCTGATGACATGATTCGACGGATAAGGTAATGGATGCTGAAATACTATATATTATCAATAATATTTCCTTTGGCTAACCAATTATCCTCCAACCCCCATGCACCACGACAAGAAATAAAAAAGTGCTCATGTTTTGACCCGGTACTATGATTCGTAACAGGGAGTGGAGGAAGGCAAGTGGACTTCAACCAGGTATGCCAAGTACATCTCAGCCTGTTCATGACCCTATACCTAGTCCCACCATTTCAGCATCTCGCAAGAAACAGAAAACAGCACAATCTGTTGCATCTTTATCAATGGGTGCACCATCTCCTGCTCTTCATCCTCCAGTACAACCAACTACATCTTCCTTGAAGCGAGGTCCTCCTTCAAATGCTAGGAGTAAGAAGCCAAAACCAGTGAGTCCATCCTTAAAAAGACACTGTTGATAAAGTTGAACATTTGACTTTCTTCTGCCTTGTGATTAAAGTATAATCTTTGGAATGGATTACTAATGAATTGTGATGCCATGCAGTATTCTTCTGCAGGCATGGGTGCAAGGCCTCAGGGTGCTAATAGGGGCTCCATTGGTGCCTTTGGAGTTAATGAACCCCCTCAGACAGCGAAAACTGATCCATTGATAGGGAAGAAAGTTTGGACAAGATGGCCTGAAGATAACAGCTTCTATGAGGCTGTTATAACTGACTATAACCCTGTTGAGGTGATATCACTTAGAACTGCTCAATTTTTTGGTCAGTTATATGAACTGCTTGTTTGCAGTGTTGAGGCCTTGAGTTGACCTTTTATATTTGTTTGTTGATAGGGTGTTCATGCTCTGGTGTATGATATGCATACAGACATTGAAACATGGGAGTGGGTCAACCTTAAAGATGTAAGACCTTGCCATGCTCTGATTTCATTGTGTTAGTCAGCAGTTTAATTTTCTACTATAGAACTACTTGTCTAGCCTTCACACTGGAATTGCTCTTCAATATTTTGATTTTTTCTCTTTAAACCCTTGTTTTCCATGTCGGTGCTTTCTCTATCGATACAAAGGGATCCCCCTTATTATGCATAGTCCAATATCTGCCCTGTTGTCTATAGATTTTTAATACTGCTGGAAGAAGCAACCACTATGAATGTTATTTAATAGTTTGGGTGGAATGCAAAAATTTGCTCTCATCCTAAGTGAAAAGAGAACAGAAAGCTAATGGCAGTTGATTTTTAGATGGCATAAAGCTGATTCATTATCAGTTTCTGTTTTGAGAAATTGCATCAATATGCTACATTCTTAGAATCACAAATATCATTTGAGATTAGCAATTCCATATCACACAATTGGTTTCAAATATCTCCCAGAGATAGAATATTAGAGTATTATGCTTTTTTTTTTTTTTCCTTCTTTTGGGCCACAGAGTATTATGCTATTGGAAACTGCATTTTTGACATATTGCTTTCTGAGCATGTCCAGACATTTCAGAAAGAGAAAACACTCCTGTGTATCCTTTTCAATTGACGTGCCACTGCCAGCACAGTAATATTAACATGCTTATTGTGGGAGAATATATTATGTGCAAACTTACTAGGCTCTATAAGAAGTGACTTTGTACTCAATATATGTGACAAACTGAGAATGTTTATGGTTGCCATAAAGCTCTACTTGCTTAGTTTAGTTATATATCAGCTTCAGAAACCTTGTATTTCCAAGTTGTAGACCCCTTGGCCTCTAGAGACATATTGGAAAAGGTTTTAGCAAGTTCTGATTTCTGATTGGAGGGTTGAACCCTGTTTCACCTGTCCCTTTACTTGATTTTTAACTCAATCAATGTCTGGTGATTATGAAAACATTTTGCCTTCTAACTCAATCTTTGATGTGAATAATTTGGAGTTGTGAGAGCAAAACATGGCTGTAGAAAGAGAACGATAAAATGAAAAGGAAGCAAAAGGATTTGATTATATCTTGTCTGGCCATAAAAGATGGATTAAGCTGAAGGGAAAAACTTTCTAGATATTGTTATTATATTTATTTCATATTTGAAAGGGGAAAATTACAACTGTGGGAAAAAGTAGGAGAATAAATATTTCAAAAATACTCCCACAAGCATCCCTTTGTTTTCAGAGTTTTTTTGAGATGCTCAGCAAGTAAGATACTAAAAAACTATATAAAAAAAAGTGGATAAATTTGTAGTGTCCTTTTTTTTCCTTTTTAATTTGATCTAAACTCCTAGAGGAGGAAGTCAAATTGAATGTTTGAGTTTTGCCGGAAGATTAAGGTGGTATCATGTTTAGCCACTAGCTGTGTGGTCTAGTGTAGAGTTTGTGCTCTTTTTAGGTTGGAACCCTAATTCTCGTTTATTCCCCCAAAGATAATTGATTTCAAAACATGTCTTCAGAATTCATGGTTAGTTTGATGTGTGTATGATTCATGGTTATGGGGCACTGTGTCTGGATAATGCTAATCGGCTTTAGAAATGGTGGGTAAGTGTCAAATAGATGCCTATTTCTTTCAAGAGAGTACAGTTTCTGTGTTTTAGATAGATGTCTGGTTTTTGTTTGTGGACTTGATGTGCTTGAAGAGTTGAAGAGTTTTACTTTCTAATGACCTGTTGCATGAGTCATCTTATCTTTCTTTACAAAAAATGGTTGAGGGGGCCACCTCACTATTTCCTTTTCCCCTGTTGTGGAAGCAACCAAACTCACCATGACAAGCCTGTGATCAGGCCATGGGAAGTTCCTCTCTAGGAAACATACATGTACAGAATTTATTGAATTATTGAACTAGGTTTCCTCAGATAGTCTCAGGTAGATAGTTCTTGTATGGGGTGTAGGTCTCTGAAGAGGTAACAGAGGCATGCAGAGGTTTCCTTGGGCTGGGTGGAGATCTGCACACAAATGCCATGTGACAGAATGGAGTCCACCTTAGTTTAGTGCTAGTGGGGGGAGTTGGCTACTTGTAACCAAATAAATCTGAAGTCAACTTGTTGGCTGTCTAATGAGTGGGTAGTGGTTTTAACTGAACATTACAGGTCCTGAATATAGTTGCATTGCATATAAAGTAACTATATTAGTCTAATGTCAATACAATTACTTTGATTATGCCAATGGTAGGCTGAATGAGGATTAACTGCCCTAGACATTTGGTTGATCTATTGAGATGAACTCATACCATCACCGTTGGACTTGCAGGCCTGCATTGACCTCAAATTAATTTCTGGAGTGAGATTATGTAGTATTTAAATCGATCTTCATAGTAGCAGCATTTTATGGTTACTGGGGCCTGGAATCTGCCAACATCCAAGATCGCATATTTTGAAGATGTTAAATAGAATTAAAAGTAGAAAATCTTAAATCTATAATGTTTCTCATGTATACTACTTTGAAAGCTATGATTCTTCTCATGATAGATGAGTTTTTCTGTGTGAGAGAGCTATATATTATGCTTTACTCTGATATTCTGATTCTTTCTTATCATATGGATCTCAATGCTTGTTATTCATGAGAATGATGATGTCTCCTGCACATGAAAATTAATTCCCATAGCTTTTCTCCGTAATTGTGTTGAGGACCCTGTTGTGGGACATCAATTAGCTTCTGTTGTAAAATTTTATAGTGGATGCAAACTGCATATTTGATTCTTAATTCGAAATGTATGTGTAGATGCCTCCTGAAGATATTCGGTGGGAAGGTGATGACATGGGCTTGTCACGTAAAGGTAGCCGTGCAGGTCCAGGCCGTGGAAATAAGAAGCCAATGACACGGGGAGGTGGTGTTTCCAGCTCAGGGAAAGGTAGAGGGGCCACCAAAAGTCAACCCAAGAAAGATTTCCATTCATCACAGAATGGTATCGGCAAGAAAGCTTTAGATGATATTAAAATTCTTCACACTGATACTTTAATCAAAGAGGTAATAAGCCAGTGCAAACATCATGTGCTGAAATAATTATATTCTGGGCTTTCCTAAATAGCTTGAGTGATTTTGGTAGGTGGAGGAAGTTTTTGGTGCAAGCCATCCTGATCCTGTTGATGTTGAACGGGCAAAGAAAATTCTTCGGGTAATGACAGTTATTTGGTTCTCTGTTTAGCATGGATCATTCATCGTGCTAATTCGTACTGGGCTTTGTGAAATGCAGGAGCATGAGCAAGCGCTGGCGGATGCAATCTCACGACTTGAGGATGCATCTGATGGTGAAAGTGGTAATAATTGATTACTTAATACAATATTAAAAGAATGACCGTAGGATGAAATGAGCTGACCACCTGTTGTATCCTAGTTCTAGTTTTTCTTTACTAGTGTATAATTTTTTACAACTGCGTTGTAACGATTTTGTTTAACATTTTGTCGATGAAATAATAGAAAAATGGGCTCTCGATGGCTCCTGTTAGTATTTAAAGGTGTACATTTATCCTTTGTTTTCTTCTTTCCCAGTTTCTCACCCCCTCTCCCTCTGCCGGAAGAACGTCGCACGGGCATTTCCCTGAATTTTTACATATTGGATTTGTTCAGATCCATTTCATATGTATTCTTCTTATTTTTTGGATAAATTCTATTTTGTATATACGTTGTGTAATGATAGGTAGCATGTATTGCCTCCCGTTTCTGTTTAGAATTATTTATTTCTCATACGGTTTTTATCCACATTATTCTCGGCTGGTTTGTGTCATGTACGAGGCAAGCAACTTGTATTACAGCTTCTCATCTTTTTTTTTTTATATCAGATGGTGATCACCAAATCCATCAAAAGCAAACCGCAAAGCAACAAAGGATGGAGAAAGCGCCAGGCTGACGACATAGCAAGGGATGATAAAGCACTACGATGACAAGACAGTGTTGATACGTGACCTTTCACTAGGGGCATTTATTTTCCAGTAATTATGGTTGTTTATTGCTAGATCATAGTATTTTCAGCAGCTTGTAATTGTTAACTGTAATAGAATTTTAATGGGATTGTTGTATATTTCTGACATGATAAATTATTCAAATCGCCGCTGGTGCAGTGATTCAGTGACATCTCAAACCTCTAGTGCATGTGCCTGCCCATGTGAGCCTGCTTTTGTTGTGTGCGTGCAGAAAAGGATTTATACACAAGCAGGTGCAGACTCCTGCAGATCATCTCTTAACGAAAATTTCTCATACCAGTTAAACCTCCATTTAACTAAAAGCAATGCAGACTTCCAACAGATGGCATTGATAACGAACTGATGGTTCCCCTTCCATTACAGCCCTAAGTGGGGAAAAAGAGCAAAACATAAGGACAACATACGGAAGAGATGGTGCATATAATGGGGCTGCACCACTGTCAGCTTTCCTTTCCAGGGACACAAACGCAGATAGAACTTCCTTTTGGCAATAAACTAGAAGCAGACGACTTGATAACACGGCTTTAAGAAGAATTAGCCAACCACAGAATATAACACACGATTAATACATATATTCTGTTGCACCACATTGTACTTTGCTCCCACGCCTGGCTCCATGAGCATGCTGATAATATCATAATGAAGCAATAAACTCAAGGATTAGACTCACCATCTGAGCATCAAAAGCAGGCCCTTCCATTTGGAAGTGGCTTGCTCCTTCTACTAGATGCATTTCATTACGTCCGGCAGCATCACTAAGCTTGTTTTTCAGCTGCTTGACACTAGTAAACCCATCCTGTGTTCCCATAATGAAGAGCTTTGGCTTGGTAGATTGCAGGATAGCTTTATGGTGTCGCCCAAAAAGGACTGAGGAAAGCATGCCAAATGGATAGCCAATGCTTACATAACCTACAACTTCTTCCACCTGCTGAACAGCAGAGCCTGAAATTGGTGCACCTGTTGCATAGGAAAACAAGGGAAGCAGTGAAGCATTTGTTAGGACAAAAATAATGATTAGAGTATCATGAACATTCATGTAAATACGTCAAATTTGATTTTCAAAATCCTGGACTAAGCAAAAAGACAATGGAAGTGCAAAGGCAGGAAGGAAGATAGGGATCAAAAGTGGACATGGAATACATGCCAAGAGAGAGACCTAGACCAATAGAAAGCAGGCTATGCCTTGTCAGATAAATATAGGTAGATCAGTGCATTGCCAAGACAGAGCCCATAAAGCCACCATTTCCTCGTAAACAAGCAGTCTTTATATGGCATGTGTGCAATTATACACTTACGTGAAAAAGACCTAGATCTTTCATGTCTGTTTATACGAAGATCACAAACAGTGACCAGATACAAAATATGAATAATACATATACATACAAATCCAATGATTTTTAACATAATTAGCGCTAGCATGTACTGCATCCATTATGCAGACATCCAAAACGTTTAACATTGAACCTTCAAATAAATGTCATATTGGACAGAGAAGAGAGAACTACACTAGAAACTTAACCCAAAAATAAATAAATAAGCAAAATTGATAATAGATATGCCAAAAACTACTCAAATTCAGAATGAAACTATTGAGTAAAAGGAAGTAGTGCACATCTTAGATTGGATTAAGCAGACACAGTTGCATATACAGTTTGCAGATGCAGACACAAATTGATGAGGCTGAAACTTGTTAAATTCAAAAGGCCAGCCTGATAGAATATATTAACTGAGCTCACTAGCTCTCTGCATTTTGTATGTAATAAGGCAGGTTCAACATTCTTCAAATGTTGATGGCCATTCCAGATGTCTATTTCCCTAGAAATTACTCAACCAGTTGTATGTGGGATTCCACAGATGCAAGGGCTGGAAGATAAGAAAACTTCAAAAACTATTTTCTTTTGCATTTTGTCAACTGTCTATCAAAATAAGTCAACTAATAATCTCAGAACAATTGCCTTATTCAGGCAAAGAATCCAAAGATTGCAGACCATGGAAGAAACTAACGATCTATGTGGATGGGTAGAATTTTAGTTTCATCTGACCACCCAGGGGGGCACTGGAGCAATAAGTTTACAGAATATAATTTTATTTTTAATTCTCGAAATAGTTAGATGTTGCACCAACCACCACCCCAACCCCACACCACCACCCCCCCCCAAAAAAAAAAGAGGAAGATACGTTGTTTCATTCTTACTTTTTTGTTTCTCATCGTCATTTGTGCTTTTCTACTTCATTTATACTCCCTACAACAGTATAAAATAAATAAAAATAAAGAATGAAAAACTCTGAAGTGCTGCCAGTTCAATATTAAAATGAATTGAAAAGAACTGCTGTATTAAATACAAAGAGGCAAAATATATACAATAGATGAATTCAGCTGAAATTTCAGAGGCTAATTGAGTGTCGGTGGTTCTCAAAAAAGTACTACTTCAGTTACAAAGGAGAATCAATATCAAAACCCAACTAAAGAAAAGAATTAATGCACCTATCATTCGTATATATCAGAAAGCAGCTGCAATTTTATGGATAGAGGAGGTAGCATTGTCTTGAAAGAGGTAGTAATTTATCCATGCAAGTGCACAGACGTACAAAGTAAAGGAGCATAAACCTGTGGATAGCCTTCTAGAAGATGAGTTAGGAGAGCAAGTAGATGTAGAACTCTGTTTTGAAAAGATCTCTTATGTAAGTGCATAGATATGTTATTCTGAAGGGTGCTGATGTTATAGCAAGGTAATCATGGATTTGAAAATGTGGACATACAAGCAGTTGATAGGCATGAAATTTGGAAACCTGAAATTGGGAATTAAAAAACTTAGAATAGTTACGTTCTGCAGGTAAATCAATTATGGTCTTTTCCTAATTTATTTTCCAATATATATTCCTCTAATCACTACATAAAGAGAGATAAAGTCATGACATTTTATCAATACTGGATCCTCCTTTTCACAACATAATTAAGGAACATCTGCCAACAATGATCAGGGATTTCAAATTTTTCTACATTTGACTTCAAATCAGTTAACTCAACAAAAAGAGTTACGAGTATGGTCACTTCCAAGGGTTGGTTATATATACACATTGAACCATGCTTCAGATGCAGATGCTTATCCTTCAAGAAACCTCTAGAGGTAAAAGATCAAATCATCTAATCTGATATAGGAACCCAAAAATTTATTCAAATTCAAGTCATGTATGTAGAGTCCTTGGGTTTTGGATAACAACATTAGCATTAGTATTATCATTTGTGGTATATCCAAGGCTAATGATGCAAGAAAATTATCAAAAAGGAAAAAAAGGGTAAGAATTCTTTTATGCACCAATTAACAATCTGAAAACGGATGTTGATGGCAAGTGTTTTATGTTGCCATGGATTGGACATCAGTTACTCAGACTAAGGTATGAGGGCCAGTAAGGGTATTGATCAAGGTATCGAGCACTTCAAATCTGAAAGTGAAGGACTCCTGAACACACATAAAAAGGACCAGCAATTAGACATGGGAAAAGAAACACAGCAAGTTAATATAATATATTCATATAATGGGTTGTAAATATCAAGATTTTCCTTATTCATGCGTCAACAAAATTAAGAAGTTGATTATAAACAAAAATCTCAAAGCCAAACTAAATAGTCTCCTGTCAGACATCTGACTGAAAACTTAAAGCAAATGCTCATACGAGATACCCATTAAGGTCACTGGGAGATGATAAGACACTCATTTAGGTCACTGGGAGATAAGGATGTGACACCCTATGGTAGGGTTAGCTTAGCTGAATTCACAGGAAGCTCATTTTCATTTTTCTTAAACATAAATTTTATGTCATAGGTTTCAATGGGTGCCAAACCCAGAAACAAAACTATTTACACCAAAACTCATACAAAAGTTTCAGGATGGCCCAAAAATTCACAAAAGTCAATCATGCACAAGGGATATAAACAAATCTTTGATTATAAACAAGATAGTTTCCATAGGATCAAATTTCTCCCCTTCTCTCTGGTCAAATAACCCAAAAAAGGGAAAAAGGAACTAAAGAAAAATGTTTCTTCCTCACTAGGCATCCACCCCATGACTATAATGCCTCCAATCTAACACCAACATTCCTGTTTGCACCCAGTAAATGCCCATCATAGAGCATACGACATCCATATCAATCAGGTACACAAACAACACAAACATCCGTTAACCACAAAATAAACACTATTTTAAAGACTATGGAAAGTAGCCTCTCCCCAAGCTGCTTCCCATGGAAAAAGTAGGGTGATTTGAAAAAACTTACAAAATGAATCTCTAAAAGGGCAAAGAAGACTGGACTTGTATTCCTTATGTGCTGTTCACTTAGGGGAATGGAATTGCTATTATGTTCACTGTTCTCGAATTTCAATTTCTAACAAATCATAATTCTTAAAAATTAGGGATTAGGATTTTCTTGGGGAAGCTAAGAAATGGGATTCCTTGGGGAGGGGGGAACCTTACTAGCCTTGTCTTCTTCTCTACCACCGTCACCCACCCACTACAGCACAGCACCATCACACTCACAAATTACAAGAAAGGGAAAGTGAGTAGAGAGAAAGGGATCACGCTAGAGTGAGAAGAGAGAAAGAGACTAAGAGAGAGTAAGGAGAGTGAAAGAGATCGAGAGAGAAAGTTAGAAGAGAGAGAGAGAGATCACAATAAAGAGAGAGAGTGAGGAGAGAGAAAGAGATCACAAGAGAGAGAAAGCAAGAGAGAAAGTGCACCAACCCTGATCATCAAGACTAAATTAACCCTATGCCTCAGAAATTCATACTTATCTATATTCTATAAATCTCCACATCTATTTGCTAAGCAAAGCTTCATCAAAAGTCACTCGAGATATTATTCACAAACCACCCATAAGAACTGGGATTATAACTATTTCCCCTTTAGTGCTATGGGAATCTCATCTTCGCCAATACATTCTTGCACCGACATAGCCTCCCCTTAGTTTATTGATGCAAAACTTCAGCCATCAAGAGCTATCTTCCACATCTCATCTTCCTTGTCTAAATGAGTGTAGAACTACCAAACAACAATCCAAACTGTAGGATCCTCCTCTACAACCATTTTCCTAACTCTACTTTCTGAACAAAGTTGTACATCTAAAGAAAATGTCCACCCTATAAATTACTCCATATTCCTATTGCAGAGGTGCCTCATCTTAGACAAGGATTCTCATCACTGCCAGTCTCAGCCAACATTCTTCTAGCGGCATTCAACATCATTTGTGTTTCTGTGTCTTCTCTTCTATATCATTCTCCTCTCTTTCTTTCTTCTTCATTGTTCAACAAAAAGTGCTGCTTTTCAAACTTTTAGCACAACCCATCTCCATTTCCAGCAAGTATGAGGCGAATCAATAAGTCTACATTTATTTTCAAGGATTTGGCTCGTGTCCCATACCCCAAAGTCATTCGATTGTTATCAAGCACAGAATTACAAGAAAGTTATATGACTTTAAACTAAAGTAATAAGAGGAAAGAATTTCAAGCTAATGGTACTAAAAAGCACCTGTTCTTCACCATGACATCAACAATGTTCTTTGGTAATGTCAATCTGGTTCTACGATTCTGTTTGTACAACTACGGCACATGAAATTCCAGAGGATACATTTATCAACAGAAGTACTTTATTTTGAACTGAATGATGATCAAGATTGTACTTTTCTACAAACTTTCACACTATGGACTAGAAATGACTTGGTGGACCCCATATATGTTAGATTGCCATAGGCCAATCACAAATACTATGAAGGAGGAACTAAGCTTTATATTTTGATTGAAGATTACAAATAGAATTAGGTCACATTCATTGATGTTCCTTGAAGGGTAGGACAAGAAACTAACCACGAAGCAGACCTTCCTCATGGTCACTATAGTCTCACTCCATATATCATAAAAAATGACTCAAAAAATTCAACGTGATAAAAGATTGTTCAAAATTGTTTTAGACATGATACTGATCGCACCTTCTCATAGATATATGAGACTGTTAACATCAAGGTCATCCTGCTTACAATATGACAGCAAAAGAAAAAAGATAAAATTCAAAACACCACCAATGAAATACACATAAACATTATGCAAATAGCCCCTCAACAAACTAAACCCAACTAACAGATCTGAAAAAATAACTCATCCACAACCAATTAAATCCAGACCCATCACCAATTAAACAAAAAAGAAAAAAAAAAAAAAGGAAAGGCAAAAGTAAATATAGATTAACACATTCCAAATTCATCGAGAAAGGAAAAGCCAATCTAATCACAAACTACCACAAAAAGGCACGTAAAATATACAACTTCAACATACACCCATATAAAACCCTATAATAACTCCAAAAAAAAAAAAAAAGAAAGAAAGAAAAAGAAAACCGTACAATCATTATAAACAAACAGAGTAATTAAAATAAAAACACACACATACATATGTTAAAAACAGAAGAAGAAGAAAACTATACCTGCAGAAGACCCAACGAGCAAAATCCTTTCAACACCCAGATTTTGATTCAGACGAACCCATTTACAAACAGCAACAACATCCTTAATCTCAGCAAAACCAGAAAGGGAAGGCTTTCCTGTTGACCTACCGACACCTCTCATATCAAAAGTAACACTCAAATATCCTCTCTCAGCTAATCCAACAGCTATCCCTTTTAATAGGCCTTGGCAACCTCCTAATACTGAATACGGGTGTACAAGAACAATACCCAAGTTGTCCTTTTTAACATCTGGGTTTGGTTTAAATAGCCTTGCGCTTAAGTTAATTCCTTCTGGGGTTTCTACTGTGCATGTTTCGTATGTATAATTTGGCATCTTGTATATAATATATATGAATTTATGTTTGTATATCCAGACAGAGAGAGAGACACGCACTCACACACACACACACACACACAGAGGGGGAGAGAAGAGAAATGGGTGTAACGAGTTTTAATTTTTTAGCAAAGTGGGTATTCCAATGTCTAGACAGCGGGCTTAAAGAGAGGGGTTTGATGATGATTGGAGAAGAGAGGAGGGGCAGGAAAGAAATGAAGAAGACTGGGGTCCTGTAAAAGCTTAAAAATGTAGTTGCACTTATATGTATTTCGTGTGAGATTGAATGAAGTGCAGGGAGCTGTAAATTTTGAAGAATTGTATATTTTATTTAAAACTGCTTGCAGATCTTATACAAATATAGGAAATCATAAAAATATCATTTTATATTTCTTCAACGTCTTAGTCCATGTGACTAAGTTATTTTTCTATTATCAAACGAAGTTATGCATAAACTTGAAGAAAGATTATATACATTAATATGATAAACATCTTATTAATATTAATTAAAAAACTATTGACGAGTGGTTATAAAAAGCTAATTAAGGTTTGTTGGTTTGAATGTTTATTATTTTTAAATTGAAGTGTTATAAATGATATTAAAATTAATCCCATAAATGAATAATTTCAAGTTTGTTTTAACTCCATGCAAAGAAGAAAATCGATTAGAGCAAAGAGTATGACTAGGGAGTAACTTCTAATATAGATTAACGGTAGCATGAATAATTCAAAAAATTAACTGCATAATATAAACGTCGAATATTTAAAAGAAAAGATTGTAATACCTTATATTAAGTGAAGTTCAAAAACATTATGAGTTTAAGAGGAAAAAGATTATAATACTCTATATTAAGTAAAGTTTAATTTAAATTGTGGAAGATAATTGGTATTAATTTCTAAAATCATAATAATCAATATTTCATTAACACTAATTAAAAACTTTTAAATAAAATTATTGAAAAAGATTATTAATATTTATTAATTTGATTATTCACTATTTTTAATTTAAGATATTATAAAAATATTAAAATTAAAATTAATATATAAAAGCAAGAGCACCATACTATATAAGAGCCTAAATATACTTGTTTCAAGATTTCGAGTCTAACCACTCAATTTTCAAAGAAAAAAGCTTATATGCACATGAAAAAACTACTTGGACTCGGAACAACTTGCCTTCCAAACAGGTTGCTAAAACTTTTGTCGGTATCCTCCATTAAATGTTCTTAACTTTAGGTCAAGTTCGTGCATTCAAGTGCCATACACTTTTCCAATCGTGACTCATCTCTTGCAAAGAAGATGAGGCTTTCATTAGTGGTAGTTTCCTATTGATAAGAGAGCAATAAGCCAACTTTACTGTGCATGTTCCCCTTCAATCAAAAGGTCAAACCAACACATCAGGTATACTTTTGATACATTTCTTTTCAAATGTCGAAATTTGGTTTGCAATCAATCTCAAATCACAAAAGCACCCTTCTTGTCGTATCAAATTTCTTGCTGTAACATCTTTTGAGTCAACAGGCCCCTATTGAAATAACTAACATTCTGGAAGAGTTAGGATACGCCTGTCTTTCCATACTTTCTTTGCCTCCCCCGACCCTATTTGCCATAACGCACCCACAAAAAGCAAATTTCAACCTTTTACATTACCCACCACCACCACCACCACCCCCAACTTCTCCCTTTGCAAACCTGAATTCTTTATTTGGATAATGAAGTCCTCTTAAGATCCTTACCTCGGGTTTAACTGTATAGCTATGTCAATTTAGTTATTAAGGCCGATTAAAAAAAGTTGATATGTGTTGAGAATAGGCAGAATTTTTTAATGAACTTGATGAAATTCCTCTTTCACAAAACTTGGAAAGTCAAAAAATTCAAACAGAAAGTATATAAACCTCAAACACTTTGTACTTTTCCCTAAAATAAATGTGAAAGTATACAAATGGCTATTCACTGTTTCATAGTTTTTTATTTGAGTTCATTATCTTTCAATTTTTTTATTTGAATTCTTCATCTTTTAATGCTTTTATATTTGAGCTCATCTTCTTTTGATTTTTCTATTTGAGTCTTTTACTTTTGTCAAATAACTATAATAGATCCCTCCACTACGTTCACTGATGATTCTATCAGATTTTTCAAGCATAGAGCCTTTTTTATTAAAAAAATAAATAAATACTTGTTAAACTGATATTAGCCTTTGCTAGCATAAGAACACCGAACAAAAATTGACCAAAAGTAACCCAAAACTTAATTCCTTAACTCTAAAAAACTCAACTCATATCTCTAAACATATGAACCTAAATTCATAACATATAAAAACAAAACCCTAAATTATTGATTATATGTACTAACTTCCCAATGAAAGAACATAAACCAATTATAATGTGCTAGGTGCTGTTCATTGTGATAGAAAACCTATTAATAGAAAGGACGAATGGACTTCTAGCCATTTTGAAAATGTTAAAGGTTCAAATAAAAGAATTACAACGTAAAAGACTCAAATAGAATAGTATCAAAAAGGAAGAATTAAATGAAGAAGTGAATAAGTCAAGGATTTAAGTAAAAAAGTATTAAAAAGTTAAGGGGCTATTTTTATCCCTTTTTTCCTCAAGCAAAATTCGAATAGGGAAGTATATCTATTCGTTCTAATTTGAATTAATCGCTAAAAAAATGTTTTGAAAAAATGAAATATCATAAATGAATTAACCTCTTTCTCCTCTAAACCTCAAAGCTTTTTGCTTGGTGTATTTCCCAAAACGATGTGATAATGATCAAAACAAAAACCTGTATATACCCATTTTCACGATCGTTACTCGCCTACTCATATGCTTCTGAAAAATAAGAAACTGAAGAAGTGAATCGACAAATGCAATCGCTCATAAGTAGTGGTGAAAGCATGGTAAGTCTCGAGGGAGCCTACGCAAAGTACTAAATTTATATAATTTGTCTTTAAGCTAAGTAAATCGAACTTTAAATTAATGAAAGTGGAAATTACTAAATTGAATAAGGGACCAAATGTCATAAAACGTGTTAAGGGTCCCAAAATCAAGAGATGTTAAAATTAAATATGAAACTTACAAATATATTTTCGTTTGAATTAATATGATATAACGCTTTGAATCAATAATGAAGTTAACTAGTAGGAATCTAACCAAACTCATTAAAACTTATCCTCTTTGTAAAGCAGTTAAGCTCTAATTGCAGTACAAACCATCCCACTTAGGTGGTTTATCTATAATTATAAGCTAATTACTAGCTTATTCACACAAAGAATATCATGCTACTAGAAATTATGGACTAAGCACCCCTCCAAATGACCCTAACCATACTTCCAACATCATTGAGGACATGAGTTCCTAAATTTTGTTAAAACCTCACACATCCTTATGATATGATTTTTCAAAAATTCAAGTTATATTTAATCAAGTTATCAAATCCCTATTGAGTATATTTAACTTAATCCCAATAAAAGGCATTGGCCATGCATTAATTACCTAAACAATAGACATAACAGCTATGTACAGCAAATAATCAATATGGCTTCAAACCAATAACACATCAATCCATTGAATTTATCATTGCAGTACACATAAAAATATTAAGCACAACATCTCAATAAAATAATAAATGAATTAAATCAAGATACAATACAATGGAAATAACAATGAATATAAAACATCTTGAATAATCTTCATAGGTGTCTTTGATTCCACTGCCTGATGTATATTTCGCATACCTTATAACACCTTAGGAATTTGGGAGGAGTGTGATAAGGCATAGGCCTATTTGTTACCTTTAAATAAAATGTACCTATTTTAAGGCGAATAATATAGCTATTGATGTCTTACAAATATAAGCTACTGATCATTCTTCCCTATTAAGCTAGTCTAATTCTTTATACTGCCAATTATTTATCATTAAAGCCAAAGCTACCATTATGTCAAGCCCCTCTCGTATTCGGTTCTTTTTGCCTAAGATAGACAAGGCCAGCTCAATAATCTTATAAGCCCTCCAATATAAGCGCACAAAACAAAATTGCCTAAGCTGTCAACTTTTTGATTTAAAAAAAAAAAAAAAAAAAAAAAAACAACATACTACTGCTCTCTCATACATCCATTATTCGGTCATTTTCTATGCTTCACAATCTTAGCTCTTCCATGTGTTTGTATCCAATGAAAAAAAATAAAATAAAAGTAGGCTTTGTTGTGCTCTCTCAAAATTTCTGTCAGTCACAACTCTCTAAAAGATGTTGCTCCACGTCTCTCTCTCATTCTATCTTCGAGTCTGCTCTAATATAGGCTATAGTTTCTTTAAGTTAGGGACATGCATACACTAAGCTACCGTAATCTAGCTCCAACCCTTGGTTCAATCCAAAAGCTCAGTGTTCTCTATCCTGAGCAGTATTTACATGTTTTGTCGTTCTCTACACAAAGCCAACAGCTCACTTTCCATATCTGTCTATCTCTCAAGCTAGTCTCCAACTCCCCGTCTTCAGCTCTCAAGTGTTGGATATGTGCTTAATTCCACACATGGGTTGTATATGCATCTTGGTCTCTTCAATTGGTTGCCTTTCGATTACTTTGCACTATTCTTGTGAGCTGCTGAATTGTATTGAAGCTATTGTCAAAAAGAAGCTCCTTCGTTTGTGACAGATACGATTGCTTTTACCATTAATGAGTACAGGCTATTGTGTTTTCTTTAATAGCATCTGCTATTTTTTGGTTTCTATTTGAGTTGTAGGTTTTTGATGTGCTTAAGAGTAAAGTTATCATTAAAACTTACTAGACCACAGATAGGTCCTTCTTGTTAGAGAAGAAAATAAGATGGAACAAGTCATAAGTTGGCAAAACATGAGTTACTCGAAGGATATGAGGCACCATAAGCATAATGACACTTGATATGACTCACAAACCAGATCAAAGGGGCTCTCGCGTTAATTCTTTTGAAAGGAACTAAATAAGAGAAAATGGTTTACTTGGAGCTTAGAGCCACAAGAAAGTAAGAGGAATGTTCATTTATAATAGGAGAATGATATCCGTGTTACAAGAAGAGAAGCTATTTATATGCGCTCCTTTGGGGTTAACTATAAAGATTAAACGGACAAAGAGGTATCTTACAAATAGTTAAATTGCATGCCCAAAAGGGTATAACGATAAAGGAAAAAATTGGAAAATATCTCTAGGATAATGTATAGCAGCAGACTGTCACGGTATGACATTTGGGTATTAGGCGTATCCCTAACAGGAAACAAACAAAGTTGTACGATTGCGTTTCTGAGGTCAAACGAGATGATCTTCAGCAATACATCGGAAAACAAGCTAGTCAGCTCAGATTTTGGTTGGAGAGTAAAAGGGTTGGAAGACCCGAGCTGTCGTCCTGTGAAAGCGGATCAGTGTCGTCTGCTTGATCGAGCTCGGCAGCTTGGATGAGAGTGAAAAGTTTTGCAGGTGATGAAGATGGCATCCTTGGGTGTAGTCTAACTCTTCCCCAGTAGGCTTGCCACTTGGAATTCTCATCATTAGGTTCTAAAGGCCTCGGAACCTGCGTCGGCTGAGGGGCCTAGAGCGCGGGAAGCAGTGTAGAGAGGTTAGATTCCCATGAATTGTCTTGTGTGTCTACTAAATGAAAAGAGTGTCCTATGTAAACCACCTCATAAAAGACAAGAAATGGAATAAGTCCTTCAATGTCTGCATATGGCAAAAAAACGAAAAAACAAAATTTAATGTTAATTATTATATGGAAAATTCAAATATGAAGTCCTACCTAAATTGCTCACATGGCCTTTCCGAATGAAACTTTGAAAAGTGGAGTAATCAAAACCTAATAATAAATTCTCAACCTTCAAGGAGTTGAATTTGTTTCTTTTCCTTGAGCCGGAGAAAATTACATGTACTCTTCATGCTCAATTATGAGCCCTCTACTAACTTCTACACAATTGATCCAAAATAACATGCATTTTAACAATTTTAAGTGAAATTCAAAATAAAAGACAAATACATGCATGAATGTGCTATTTGAATAGGGATAAACATGTAATTTTACACATTTATCAAAGGACCTTATTTTTAAGCATCTTGCCTTCAATTGAATTCACATATCAATTTCAAAAGCAAGGCTCTTACGAGGAAAGCAAAGAAACCAATGCTAACATCAACTTAAAAGTTGGTCGAAATCCTTGAAGCTCAATTGTACTATAAAATATTTTAGTTGCGTTTTCAAGTGAAAAGCAAGCTCAAGCAATTTTTTTCGTGCACTACATTTACTCAAATTGCGAATAATAGCTTTAAACCATTAATCAATTGCTCAATAAAGTTGCATCGTTTTCTTTAAATCAAGATTTTTTTTTCACTAAAAATCAAGTATAACATTGATGAACCAAGGAGAAGATTGTCACACTTTGTACACTAGACATGATGGGAATCCAACCTTTGGACACTATGCGCCAAACTTTCGACCACTCACCTGAGGTAGACTTTGAGGCCTTCAAAACTTAGTGTTGAGGATCCTGAGTGGCAATCCTATCGAGGATGAGCTAGATTTTGTCTAAGGTTATTCACTACACCTAAAGCCAAGCTATTTCACTCTTGTATGAGCAATTGAGCTCAACCCAAAAGACAATGTTGATTTGCTTGTAGAGCATAAGCAACTCGACCTACTTAACCACCTTGTTCTCTAACCAAAATTCAAGCTGACTGGCTTATGGGCTTACCTAATGCAAGATCCACCATCGTATTAATTTGCCTATTCTTGCCAGAACATGCCTATTACTTGATTGCCTCGTATTCTAACATTCTTTGCTTGTGGCGCATGATCCCAAAAATATCTTCCTTGTACCTTACCATTTTTAACCCTTTACCCTTTTTAAGACATGAATTGTCATTTTAAATAGTACCATCATGTCATTTCCCTTGTATTTTATCCTAAAGGAGCACATATAAATAGCCTCATTTCCTTGTATGCAGATATAACCATCTTACATCATTAAACGAATATTCTTCTTCATATTTTCTTGTGCAAGTCAAGAGCTTCTAAGTCAAATCCATTTCTCTTTATCTAGTTCCTTTAGCAAGAACTAGTAGTAAGAGCTCCTACATTAGCATTTGTGAGTAATATCAATTGTTAGTTTAGGTTCCTAAGTGGTTCGTAGTAAGTCATATCCATAAGTTAGGTCATGAGTTTGCCAACCCCAAATCAATTCATTACATTTTCTTCTCTATAAGAAGGAACCACCATTATGTTGGTAAGCCCTACTAATAGCTTAACTCATATGTACACCATATGATTCTAGTATTAAAGCTTCGGGTTTACCCAAGAGAATTGTATGTGTGTTCGTTGTGCGTATTTGCTAATGTAGTTGAAGTCTAAGTAACAATCGCTGTACTGCAAATACTGTATTGTGAAGTATGGTAAGGAAGTTTGTTGTGTGTTCAGCATGGTACATTTCGGTTGAAAGTGTAGTATAGTGGCTCTGCTAGTAGCATGAACTAGTGGTACAATTTAATAGTTATAGTTATAGTAGAGGTTTTGAAGCTACTATGTTATTAAGTTGTTTGAACTAGTAGCTATATAATGTTTAATTGAAGTGTATAGATTTGTATAGGAGATAATAAGAGTGATGCTCCAGGCCGTGAAAGATAGCTCAAACAGACCTTGAAGTTTGCTAATGAGAAACCGGTTCATCTTACCAACTTAATGGAAAATATAACCATAGCAATACGTCCAATTTTTTGAAGCTACCCCAGTTGATGTCCAACCTAATTTAGGGATACAAGCACTTGGAATATGAAGACACAATTGGTTTAATGCAGGATGAGTAGACCCAGCTTAGAATGTTTAAATTGAATGGATTGATGGAAGAGCTTGTAGAAGAATCAAGCGAAAAGAGGTAAAGAAAGAGAAAGAAGAACATAACTTCTATGAAGTGGAAGACAAAGGAAGTCAAGCTCCTATGGGCTTAGATAATGTAAAAATGCAAGTTCCAAACTTTAATGACAATGGTGATGCTAATGATTATTTGAATTAGGAGGATAAAGTTGATAAGTTGTTTAAATGCCACAACTACTACGAATATATCAAGGTATGACTTACAACCCTTGAGTTCACAAGGTATGTAGCTTTACGATGGAAAATCTATAAGCGATGAGAAGGTGAGTAGGTGAACATGAGATTTGCATATGGCCAAGGATGAAATGACTTCTAAGGAGGCATTTTGTTCGAAATTTTTATCTCCAAGATGCTTTCAAGAAGTTATAGACATTAAGATAGGGAGGTATGAGCATTAATGAATATGTAAACAAATTTTAGACATTAATGATCCAATACGAGTTGGATGTTCCCAAGGCCCATATTGTCTCAAGATTCATAGCTAGTTTGAAGTATGATATTGGAAATATAGTTGAAGTTCAATGGATAGATACACTTGGTGATGTTATCTAAGTTGCATAAAGGATAAAGAGACAAAGGTGCAATTTTTCGAGCAAAACCTTAACCTCTTAACTTAATCAATGAGAAGATCAACATGGTGAGGCCATAATTGTTGGACCCAAGCTAAAGAGTGAAGTAAGATAAAGCTCTGATTGAAGGACTCTAGAAATTTAGAGCTTCAAATGCCTTAGATTCGGCTATGGTGCTTCTTAGTGTTCAAATTGAAGAGTAGTGATTTTAAAAGGAGATAAAGTAAAGAGTGTAGACAAAGATGAAGTAGTTAAGAAGGAGGAAGTCATGGAGAGAAAAGAAGAGATTGAGAGAGTGTTTGAGGGTAAAGAGGTTACTATGCGAAATGAAAGGGAATCTTATTTGAGGATGGTCGTAGGACAGACATTGAACGGTACACCATCAAAAGAGGATTCCTAGAGGGAGAACTTGTTTTACATTAGTTACCAAATAAAAGGAAGTCTATGTATGCTGATAATAAATAAAGATAGCAGTAATAATGTGGTTGCCTCGGCACTTGTAAACCAGTTGAAGTTATTGACCATCTCTAATCTCAACCATATAAGTTGCATTAGTTACATGAGAAAGGGGCCCTTTATGGGCATAAGTATAATCTCTATTGGAGATAGATGTAGGGATGAGATACCATGTGATGTTACTTATGTGTGTCTCCCACATCTTATTCGGGCGACCTTAGTTATTTGATTGGTGAATGTTACATGATGGCTATATGAACACATACTTATTTTAGAAGGATGGTAAGAGAGTTCTCTTATATACAATGACACCTTTAAGAAGTGCAAGAAGCCCAAACTCAACTTAGCTAAACTTAGAAGAAGACTTATTCATGGAATAAGGTAAACTTGAACAAAGTCTGAGATCTGTTAAGCCAATGTGAGCAATCTTTGAAGGTCATCAACCTCAAATTGATACTCATTGAGGTGAAGAAATTGTTGGAGGTTTAAGCATTTGTTTTTACAAGAATTGATGAGTTAGGTGATACCCTTAAGAGGCATCAAGCATAACATTGGTCTACAATCTAAAGCTACCTTACCAAATTGACAGACCTAACACATGAATCCTAAGGAAGCCAATGAACTGAAAAGGTAAGTAAATGAGCTAGTTGAGAAGAGCTTTCTTAGAGAGAGTACTAGCCCTTGTGTGGTTCTTATACTACTCATACCCAAGAAGGATGGATCATAGAGGATGTATGTTAACAACCGAGCTATCAATTGTATTACAAGTAAGTATAGGTACCAAATCTCGAGGTTGGATGATAGGTTAGATGAGCTATATGGAGCTTAGATTTTCTCCAAGATAGACTCTAAGAGCGATTACCATCAAATTAGGATGAGGGAAGATGATGAATAAAAGATCACCTTCAAGAAGTGTTATGGATTGTATGAGTAGATGGTTATGCAATTTGGGTTAATCAATGTGGCTAGTACTTTCATACATTTAATGAATCATGTGTTGTGTAGACAATTGGGAAACTGGGAAAGTGTGTTGTAGTCTATTTTGATGATATTTATCATAAGAGTTTTCGCTAGCATATTTTGCAGCTTAGAATAGTATTAGAGGTTTTAGAGTTGAAATGATCTTTGGAAGCTTAAAGAAGTATACTTTCTATTTGTCCAAGGTGGTATTCTTTGGTATTGTTGTGGGTAGAGAAGGAGTTAGAGTAGATAAAGAGATGGTAAAGGTAATAGTTAACTAGTTAACCCTACAAAATGTGACCAATGTCAAAAGTTTTCATAGGCTTACATCCTTCTACGGGCAATTTATTAGCAACTTTAATACCATCATAGCCCCACTAATCAAGCTTACTAAGAAGGGAGAAGAATTTGAGTGGATACTCATAAGAATTTTGAGTAAATAAAGGGGAAACTAACTACCGCCCTTATCTTTACCTTATTGAATTTTGAGAAAGTGTTAAGCCTAAGTGTAATGCTTCTAGAGTAGAGGTTGGAGTCATACTTATGAAAGAGTGAAGAAGCATCATTTATTTCAATGAGAAATTGCCTGGTGCCATCATGAACTATTCAATTTATGAGGACTTTGAATCCTTAGTGTATACACTTATTATCTAATGACATTACCTGTTCCTTGTGAGTTTGTACTAAATACTAATCACGAATCACTAATGCCTTATTCACTTTAAAACATGTAACGGAATCATTATTCATAAGGCATGTAATAAACCCCTAATCACTAATTCCATTGTTTACTTAAGAAAAGAAACCATACAAGAATAGACATGTAATAGATTTAAATTAACTAAAATATCCCCATCTTTATCAGCAACACCCATATTACCTAGTACCCACAGCCTTTAACACTACTGCCCTAACACCACCAACCCAATATTCATTGCCTCCAATATACAGATCGAAGAGAGAGAGAGAGAGAAAGAGAGAGCGCAGATCAACAGAAAGAGAGAGTAAATCCATGCGATAAAGAGTAGATCTAGAACAATGGAGAGAGAGAAAGTAAATCCAAACATAAATACACAAATCAAGAGAGAGAGAGTAGATCTAAAAAACATGAATGAACCTTGCAAGTAAGAGATTAACATAAGAGCAATGGTTGCTATTCCTATTGGCATCAAGGAATACTTCAACTCCAATGTTTTAATTTGTCTTGTGTTGTGAATGGAAGAGAGAGAGAGAGAAAGCAAATCAATGGAGAGGGAGATCCAAGCAACGGAGAGAGAGAAAGAGAGTGAGAAAGCACCCCAATGGTCTTGTTGTGGTGATTGACAGATGAGTGTAGTGGCGAAGTGGTCAATAGTAATGGGTTTGGTGGTAAAGCAGTATTGAGAAGATAAAGGGTAGTGATAGTCACTTTTTACTGAATCCTAATTCTTTAATTTAAGTATGTAATCCCAATTCAATATTTTCAAGTAATTAGGATTCTTAGGTAATTATCATTCTTTAAATTGAACCAAATAATTGGGGAAAACAAGGAATAAGGGGGGGAATGGAATTGCTATTCCCTCCAACTAAACATGTAGTAAAAGTATCTTCAAGGATAGCAAAAGTTGCCACAATGTTAGGCTAAGTTGGTTAAGTTCCTTGAAACATTCTCTTAAGTAATTGAGTACAAGAAAGGAAGTACAAACTTTGTGGTTGATACCTTATCAAAAAGACAAGTATATATTACCTAACTATACGTTAAGCAATATGCCATTGTAGATGAAAACATGAGGTGATATGATGTAAGAACAAATGGCTGGGCTCAACTAAGCTTTGCCAAAAATAGAAGTGGATTTAATGAGATTTTTAGCAATTCATGAGGTACTCATGTGAATATGACACACCAAACAAATACTGTACAATCTAACTATCACTTTGATATGAAGCACAAAGCAATGACTAAGGTCATTCATCACAATCCTTATTAAAGAGATTAAGTTAAAAGAGAGAAGAATTTCCCAAGAGAATTCTCAAAGTATATTTATGATAATGTCAAAAGTCTTTAAACATTACAAACATATAACTAAAGGAATGTTGATAAATAAGATAAAATACATAAGATGCCCTAATGGCATTCCTGTAAATAAATACATTGTAAAAATAGTGGCATTTTGATAAATAACATAAACGTAAGAAGCCTAAGTTACATGGCTATAAATAAAGTAGGATGATAATGAGCTATTGCGATAAGCTGATGAGAAGTATGAGCTAAATAATTTGCTAAGATCCTCAAGGTTAAATCATAAGGTCTTCTAACTTATAATCTTGGGGTCGAGTTAAGACATTGTAGCCTATTACTAAGGTTCTTGGATTTGGTTGAATTCTTTAGTCTTATTGCAGCTAAGTGTTAAGCAAGGTTGTATGTAGATATGTGCTTATGGGTATTTATTCAAGAAAGGCCACTTGTGTATTCTTAACAACTCTATATGGGAACTACTCATTTGAGAAGCTTATGCTGGAGGTCTTATTGGTTATTTTTGGGAGAAAATGACTAATGAGCTATTGTAAGAGCATTCATTGGCCAACATTCATGAAAGATAGTATGAGATATGTAAGATAGCTAAGGGGAAAAAAAGCCTTATGGGGAATATACATCTCTAACTAATCCTAGCCAACCTTAGACCAATTTGAGCATAGACTTTATGCTCAGACTACCCCAAATAGCTTAGAAGCATGACTTGATTATGGTAATGGTTGATTCGTTCATCAAGATGGCACATTAAATCCCTTGTTTAGGGACTAAAGATTTTTTACTTATACCTAACCTTTTCGTATGGCAGATCATGCGATTACACGGAGTTCCCCATAGTATTGTATCAGATCGAGATCTGAAGTTTATCGATATCTTTTGTAAGACACTATGGTAGAGACTTGGAACCAAATTGATGTCTAATACCTTCTATTTTATGCCTTAGAGCTATGTTTTCACAAGGGCTTACTGTAAGTAGGGAATGGTAGTGAGGAAGAGTTAACTATGAGCTATATGAAACAACTCCCCAAATATAACTCACTAGTGAGATCAACATGACTTAACCCTCACTTGATATGATGCATATGTTGAGGATTTAGGTCCCTTCACTACTAATCTCTAGCTACTATTAGAATTTGATAAAAGTATGAAAATAGTTAGAGAAAGGAATCTCATAAGAAAGAGAATATGCATTTATTAAAGGAATCAATAATAACCTGACGGTATAAAAAGATGGACTATTTATAGTAAGTCCCTAAGGCAATATTAGTATGGGGAAATTACATTGTGTAATTCGAGAATATGCCCTAAAGGGTAATAAATACAAATTCAATGTAAGGAATATAGTACATTGCCAAGAAAAGATGATATACATGTTAGGGCATTACTGGTATTGTATTATGGCATAGAACATTTCTTAGAGGGAGCTAGTCCAAAGTGCTAAAACTTGAGAGAACGTCAGGGTCCATCTTTCAAATAGGTTATGGTAATAGGTCAGCTTCTAAAGGTTAATTGGAGAGAGCTTAGTCCTTGACAAATGTGAGGTTAGTAGATGGGAGAGAAGCTTGGAGCTCGACAACAAGATTCTTACTTGCATAGACTAAAATGCAAGTGGATCAATATGGGTATGAGTTAAGCCAGGTGTTGACTTGGTACTAAAACTCGTCCTCAACTCATCAACATACCCCCTATGAGGCCTTGTAAACCTCAAAGTCTAGCTATGGTACTAAGTCCAAAGGTCAGCAATTCATCACCTTGTTAATCCAAACTAACGGCTAGAGCAAAGTGGTCAACAAGACCCTTGGATCATTACTTTAAGTTACAGTAGGTAAGAACTAACTAATTGGGATTTTGTTTTTGCTCATTGTTGAATTTGCCTAAAACAAGTCCACCTATAGGTAAACCAACAAGTTACTTTTTGAGATAGGATATGGGATCGTTCAAACACTTACCATAGGTAAGATTTTTTAACCAACCTCTAAGGGAGACAGTCTAGACGATGTGGAGCAAGTAGAGGAGCTTCAAAAAGTTACATTAGAAGGTCATTGAACAACTTTTCAAAATAGTTGTCATATAGAAAGAGCTCAAAAAATTGAGTAAGAAAGCTTTAAGCCAAGGGACTAAGTGTAGATAAATCTCAACAAGGATGGGTTTTGGAATCATTGTAACAACAAATTGTTGCCTTGAGCTAATGGACCATTCAGAGTATTATGAAAGATCAATGACAACGCTTTTAAGCTAAACTTACGCAAGTGCTATGGTATTTCTCTAACCTTCAACATAGTTGATTTGATTACTTATGTCCCATATGAAGTCAAGCTTAACAATTTGGGGCTAAATCTTCAATAGCCTTAGGGAGCTAATGAGAATCCAACCTTAAGACACCATGCGCTGATCTTTAGGCCACTAACTCGAGGTAGACTTTAAGGCCTTTAGAACTCAGTACTAAGGATCCTTAGTGGCCAGCCTACTAAAGATGAGCTAGATTTTGTTGATGGTTATTCACTACACCAAAAGCCGAGTTGTTTTACTCTTATCTAAGTCTTTGAACCTAACCTAAAAGATAGTATAGATTTTCTTGCAAAACATAGAAAAATGGGCTTGCTTGACCACTTTGTTCACTAATTTAAATCTAAACTGACTAGCTCGTATACCACTGGTTGCTAAAGATCCTCTTTCATGATGAAAGAGCCACCACCATACTAATTTGTCAGTTCCTTCCATGGATGTGCCTACTGCTTGACTGCCATATGTTTTAACATTCCTTACAAACGACACATGATCCTAAAAATAATCTTCATTGTATCCAACCATTTCTACCCCTTTTTAGGACATGAATTGTTGTTATTTTATATAGTATCCTTATGTCATTTCCATTTGTATTTTACCCTAAAGGAGTGCATATAAATAACCTCCTTTCCTTATATGCAAATGGAAACATCTTGCATTATTGAATGAATAATCTTCTTCCTATTTTCTTATACAAGCCGAGAGCTTCCAAGTAAACCTTATTTCTTTTAGAGAAAATTGCAAAAAAGCCCCTTAAATTTTGATTTAGGTGTAGATTAACCCCTTGAACTTTTAAAGTGAGGTTTTTGACCTCCTAAACTTTTATAACTTAGCAAATAACTTTCATAACCTATTTAAACTTTAATTTTTGTGTATAAACACTCCATAAACTTTGATTTTGGTGCATAAATACTTCTTAAACACCCCATAGTTTAAGGGGGTATTTACATCCTAAAATCAAAGTTTACGGGTTATGGAGGTTATTTTGCTAATTTATCAAAGTTTAGGAGGGTAAAAAACCTTACTTTGAAAGTTTAAAGGGTTAATCTATACTTAAGCCAAAGTTTAGGAAGTTTTTTTTTTGCATTTTCCCCTTTCTTTTATCTAATTCCTTTACGGTGAGAGCACTTATATCAACATTTGTGAGTAATATCAAGTACTAGTCTAGGATCATAAGTGATTAATGGTAAGTTATATCCACATGTCAACTCATAAGTTTGCTAACCCTAACTCATTTTGTCACATTTTCTTCTCTACGAGAAGGAACCGCTAATACGCTTGTGTGCTCAAATGTTATGCCCTAAAGCAATAGAATCACAATAGCCTTACCATGTAAACCATCTTAAGATAGAAGCTAACATCACAGTTACTACAATAAACTTCGCTTACATAAGGCAAATATAACTAATTTGCTTTGAAGCAAATAACTCAACTCACAGAATTGCATTGAACCTATGGAAAAGTCTTAAAACTTATATTTACAAGTCTAAGTTCAACTCTCATTACTTAATAGTTCATTATCATTAATATAGACTAGCAAGCAAAAACCAACTAAGTTCCCTAGGATGGCCTAACTAGTTTCCCAAAAGATTACATACATATATATATATGTAAATTTAACTAAAGGAGCAAAAAGAAAGAAACTCCAAAAGAGTTATATGTCCAAGTAAATCTTGAATTCACTTCCTCATTTTCCAATTCCCATAGCTACTAACTTGAAGATAGGTGTAATGCAACATTTGGTCTATAGCTGCAAAAGCATGTATAGGGATATGAGCAACTAACTGATCAGTAAGAGAGATGAAGACATAAGAATATGAATTAAATGCAAAGAGTGTTGGCAAGCAATTAATTAGATACAATGTAATAGAACAAATGTTGTTGCACAACATTATCGTCATGTCTTGAAGCTACAGAGCTGTAATAATCACATGATGTAAACCATCTTAAGATAAAGCTTAACCTCATAACTACTACTATAGACTTAGCTTATACAATGTGAACACAATTAATTGGCTTTAAAGCAAATGACTCAACTCATAAAAACATATTAGACATCTGAATAAGTCTTAAAAGTTATATTTACGTAGCATATATGCTTAAGACAAACTTACATTACTTAGTAATTCGGTATCATTACTATAGACTACTAAGCGAAACCAATTGGGTCGCCTAGGGTAACCTAGCTAGTTTCCCAAAAAAAACTTTACATACACACACATATACATATATATGTATGTGTGTGTATATTTGACCAAAAGAACAAAAAGAAGAAACTCTAAAAGAGTTATATATCTAACTAAGTCTTTAGCTCATTTCCTCACTTCCTAGTTCTTGTTGCTACTAGCCTGAAGATAGCTGCATTGCAACATCTAGTTTATATCTATAGAGGGATCTATAAGGATGTAAATAACAACCACTCTATAAGAAGGATGGAGGCGTAAGAATATATAATAAAGTGTAAACAAGGTTAATATGCAATTAATTATATGCAAATAATAGAACAAAAGCCATCGTACAATGTTGTTCGATCCGTCATAAAATTAGAGAAATTTTACACACTTTAATTTAGATTTGAGGAGTTTTAGTATGATGCAATAGCTCACAACCAAATTTAGCTTATGCAATAGAGATGTCTCTCCTTTTACAACTACCTTTGAACTAGTTCCCTCAACTTTACTGTAACTTTCTCTCCCGTCACTTGGTTTGACTAAGAGTGAGAAATGGACCATTTGGGTTATCATTTTGAAGGGGTTGGTATTTAGCTAGAGAATTCTAATCATCCCTTTAACGAGTTGCAATGCATATCAGGATAAGTCTTAAGTCAATTATGATTTAGTTTTGGTTATAGATGACCAATCAATTTAAACAGTCCAATTGATCTCATTCCACCAAAAACACACCCTTTAATGTTCAATCAATGATAAAAGAAATATAAGCATGTATAGAACTAGCCATCAACGAGCATAAATAGGTATATACTTAAGCCTTTAAGTACTGCAAAATAGTGCTTTAAAATGCATTTACACATTAATCCTAACTTACTTAGATTATTCGTTGCTCAACTAGGTACGATTGTAGTGTGTTTCTTCACTACAAAACCCTATATTATAAATGATACTTTTAAGATTTATGCAAGTTATAAAATATCATTAGTCTACTTATTATTCTTAGCGATAAGTTCATTAGCTTTGGTTTGAAAGATTATTACACTTAAGTATTTAAATTTTAAAGTCATTTTAGATAGATTTCTACTTAGGTTATCTTCTAAGTCATCCTCTACATTACCCTTTGAAACATCCTTTGAACTCAATTAGATTTAGAATCCACACAAGCATCATCTTACTTACTCTTAGAGTCTAACATAGTTGTAAATCACATATTAACATCCTCTAGTTTAACTTCTGATTAGGTTTCTAATAGAGCGTTTACTTAATATATCTTCTGAAATATCCTTAAACTTTTCATAAATACCACATTTTCAACTAAATTTCTATAACTTCTCCTCACTTTTTGTTAGAGATTAGTAGACAAACACCAATTTTAACCACAATCCATCCCATATTCAAATGAACTCCATCCAACTCATTATTTAGACAAATGGCTATAAAAATTTAGCCAAAAAAACTCCCATATCCTTGAAATCAATTGCTTTTACCAATCAAGTTCATTCCTACATCACCAAATCACATCTCAAATTAGTTAAAGTGAGGATCTAAGTGAGCTTTTCAAATAAAATGCAATTAAGCCCTAAAATTCCAATTTAATTAGTAATTTAGGAGTCTAAAAATTGGCACAACATCAAAAAATAGTTTTAGCCAAACGTTTTATATAGCACCCCTCTATATATCATAAATAATTTATAGTAAATTTTCAAAGTTGAAACTACGTCGTTAGGGTGTTTGAAAATAACTTCAAAATCTACTTAGTTTTACTAATTTCTTAAGGACAATACATATAAACTACTTACGTTTAATAAAATAACATTTCCCCTAGATTCTACATACAAGATAGCATAGGAATAAAATTTCCTAGAATTTTAAAGCTAAATTTAGTATTTTAAAGAATTTATGAAAAATCAGACGAATTTATATGATTTACAAGCATTCAATGCTCCAACTACTGTTGACTACCTAAGAGTTATCTACCAAGGTAGGCAAAGGTTTGCCTATTGAACTCTAGTGGTGGTTTACTTTTAGAAGTCACTTGAATTACGAAGTTTGAATAACTTAGACTTGCACTAATTTTTCCATAATTTTTGTCAAATACTTCCCAAACTTTCCTAGAGCATTTTGTATTTTTTCCTACACTCCACATTTCCCAAAATGAATTACATAGAGAAGTTTGGCTTAAAAAGTGGATGTTAGGTTAGTTGGAATTACTATTCCTTAACAAGTGTCCTAAACCTAACTATTAGGTAGTTAATATGTGTTTTAAACTTATCTTAACTATTCCTAAACCATACTATTGAGTTGTCATGCAACTTACTTGATATTTCTTACTACGACGTAATTTTGTTCCATTTTTTGTTATTTTTCCTATATAATTTATTATATTTTGTACACATTTAGGTTTTTAGATAATTATAGGTGTATATATATATAATACATTCAATATATATACATACTTCTAATTATTACTCCATGCCATTTTATAATTTTGGTATATATATAATTTATCACTAAAAGCTGGTTAATTATCAAAACTCATTTCACGCGATTCCAATAAATAATGATTAATATATCTATAATTGAATTTTTAGTTATATTATTATTTTATCATCTTATTTTCCAAAGTCTATGTTTGCAAGCTATTTCTACTAATTTTAGTAATCCCTTTACAAAATTTGGGTTTGATCTGACAACTTTCACAACTGCCCTAAATTTTACATAGCAAACACAAATCACCATGTTGTGGGGCTTACTTCTAATAATAATTTAGCTCCCTAGCATAGGAAAACATGTATGCATACACTTTTAACCCATCTCATGAGTACAACATAAGCAAAAAATTGATACAAAACTACAACCTTTGCTTTTGTTCCTCATAGCTTTCTTATTTTTCAATTTTTCTTTTCTTTTTGGTTTTAGTCACTCCTTCATCCCCATTTAAATTGATTTACATTGGGGCAAACTCTTTATTCCTCATATTTTCCTTAGGTTGACTAATTAGAAGCTTATGAACCCACTTATGACACTTATTGGAAGCTCTTAATTAACCACTTGTACTCTCTCTCTCTTTCTTTTTTCTTTTATTTAAATTTTTTCTTTAATTAGCTAGTTTGTTAGGAGTTCCTAAACCCATTTTATTAGTGTGTGAGAACACTTATTTGGTGCTCCTGAATTCTTAACTTTGTTTCTTTTTTTCCATCTTAAGAAAACATTTAAGGTATGCTAAGTTTTGTATGATTTACATGGTTATGTTAAGTTACGAAAGCTTCAAAAGCAAAAAACATAAATGCACACTAATTAGCTTAGAAATGCAATGATCTAATCCATTTTTAATATTGCCTTAACTCTAAGTTGTCAAATTTTAACTTAAATAAAATGTAATGATCAAGTAATAATTTCATGTATTAATCGTTGTGCTCCAAAATCTAAAAGGCAAAATAGCCAATCATGTGTTTTTACGTAAAACACTTTGAGTATCTAACCTAACCGGTTATCTTATATCCAATTTTCAATTTATATAACTGTTCATTAATTAGGAAAATTGATATTTTCTTAACAGGACAATTGCATATATCCAATTTTAATTTTTGAAAACATTTTTCATGATTAACTTTATCAAATTATTCATATTGAAAACATTCATTATACATCATATGATAGTCATATATTGGTTTAAAGTACTTCAAAAGCCTAGAAAAGTCCAAAATCCATAATCCAATATTACAACCCATAAAAGTAATAAAGTCTCAAAAGTAGCAAAGTTTGATAAACATATAAGTTTTGGAAAATCTGTTAAGGTCCACTAAATTAGGTAGCATGGTAGCATCTACTCATCTTAACATAGTAATACTAATTAAATGAATCTTTGGTAGGTAAACCAAATCCAAGCTCAATAAAGGAATTATCAACTCATCACTTATAAATAGTCAAGAAAGGGAAGTAAGTTGGTACAAACTCTACCATAGTTTCCACATTACATACCATACCACTTGTTTTACATGCCTAAGTTTTACTACAATAACCATGGTTCATTAGGATATTATTTTAAGCATAAACAAGCACTACACTTTTGACATTTTGGAAGTTAGAATAACTTATGACTCTTCAATACAAGTAAAGGAATGATGGGATCCGAATTCCACTACATTAGGCACTCAAGGGTTGATTGAGACTGCCAAATCCCACATTACATGAAACCTTAAGTAGCCTTACATAGAGTTCACTGTTGTATTGGCTACCAATATATTCCATGTGTATTGTACCATTCGTAAGCCCATACCTCCTTATGACAAACACTACAACTTTGTTAATTCATCATCCCACTAACAATTAAAATTCTCTCCCATCGGTTATTCATTAAGATGTTATAATGCCTTAATCACCTAACCATTGCATCATCCCAATAACTATAAGTGTTGTTATAGCTCCAATCTGAAGGTGCTGCTTGCTAACTTAGAACAAACAAGACATGCAGTTATTAGGTAAAGTTTTATTTAAGTCTAATTTTCAATTACCTAACAAGCATGCAACACATAATGACTACCTGTATCTAAAGATCTGAATTATCATGAATCAAATTGAAATTTGCATCCCTAAAACAATTAGTGTTTTATAAGCAATAACAAATAAATTGCCATAAACTAGTTAATTAAGATTAATTAAAATTGGTTACTTAATTTAATAAAACCTAACACTTTAAATTTAATAACTAAGTCTAATTACTTTAAATTATAAGTTAAGTATACTTGATTTTACTTAGTAAAATATAAATCCCATTTTAGTTATGCCCATTTAAGTGTTATGCCCACTTAAATTAATTAAGTTAATTATTTATTATTTTATTAAAAATTATTATTAATTTTTAATATTAATATATTATTTATATTTTTTATTTAATTATTTTTAATTTAATTTAATCAAATAATTGGATTACTTGTGAGACCTTAGAATGTAATAGAGAAAGGGAAATGAGATAAATATAGTATAGAGATATAATAGGGCAAATGATTATAACTTTGATGGATTTGATGAGATACATGAAGATAGGTGCATTAGTAATCGAGTTGAAGGTTTAACAAGGGAAAGCTTTAATATCCCACTGATTTTTTAGTTAAGCTAAGAGTTGACTCACTGAAAGAGTTTGTCTAGGGTATAAATTCTCAAAATTCTCATTTATTATGAAGCTTTACTTGAAAGTATAAAATAAGTAGAGCAACAAGTCTCTTGACATATTTCTCCAACGTTTGTATGATATAATACCTAATGAGAGTCTTTTCCCCAATCATACTATCATACAAACAAGTATTAAGGGGGTTGGGTATGGGTCATCTTCATATCTATGCAAGCAAACATAATTTTTGCTTATTTTGGATAGCTACAATCATTTTACTTAATGACCCACTTGTAGTACCGCACACCTTGAGGTATCCATGATTCTAAGAAGACTATTCCACAAAAGGTTTGATCTTACATAGAAATGCTACTAAACTTTTATGTTTTTGAAAAAATTTGGTACCTATGAAATAAATGCCAATAATATGTGGATTAATGCAACTTTTAAATGTACAATTGCCATATGCACAAGGATCAAAAAGCTTTTAAATGTAATGCAATCTATAAATGCAATCAAACATAACTAGCAAAGAAAAATAAGTAGATAATTTACTCCAACTAAACTACATATCGATACAATTGCCATCCATTCATCATTACCCCATCAACTAACACAAACCCCAACAAAAATCTAGCACAAAATCCATCCCTAACTTCTAGACAAATAATGTCCTCATTGTTGAGCTTTACAAAGAATAAATAAGAAGAGGAGGTAAGGATAAGAGCATAACTCCCCCAAGGTATAAGCTAATATATTGGTCAAATCAATGTAAACCTAAAATCAACATCATGCTCTCAAGCTCCATATCATAATCATAGCCAAATCATACATGCCTTAAAGCTCCAATCTTGTAATCCTAAACAGAGAGAGAGAGAGAGAGAGAGAGAGAGATCACAACAACACCATCTAAGAGATAGTAAATTAAGAGAAAAAACTGAAAGGAAAATCAAATAGAAACACTAGAGAAATGAACAAAAATGGCAACTAATGGTCAATTATCTCCTACCCAACACTTAGTGTATAGTCATTTTGTAGACTTTTGCACATTAAGTTAAGAAAGGTTCAAAAATCCAATAACAAGTTCACCAAAGCACCTAAATAGCAATAGGCACTAGCAAAGAACTAGCTAAGTATGGTTCATCGTAAAGATGGGCAAAAAACCGACCAAGACAAACTAATTTGCAAATCGAACCAAACTTAACCAAAATTTTATATTTCTTTTAAGTTTTATTGAGAAAATTCCTAATCTAAACCAAACTAAAAATTTATAATTAGTTTAGAATGATAAATTGGATAAATTCATAAAATCAAATCAAACCGTTTTAAAAAGAATATAGAAATTTTTTAAATGTAACTCAAAATATTTTTTAGTTCTAATATAACATTAAAATAATTCTTAATTTACATTTATTGAAATATATATATATATATATATATATACTTACTTCAACGCAAAATTTATATTATTTGCTAAATTTATGAATAAAGTAGTTGTTAATAGACATTTAAAATTTCTTAGCTATATGAATATTGATTTCATCTAAATCTTATGTGATATTTTTTTTTTGTTATAAATAAATGAACATGGTGCTTTTCATATAAAATTACATGTTATGCGAACATATTTTCTAATATTACAAAAGATATTTCAATCTATAAACCAAATCAAAATTTCATGGTTTAGAAAATTTCATAATTTGAACCATATGGTTTAGTTTGGTTGAGAGGGAAAACCGAACCACATTGAACTATGTTACCTTTAGTGCATGGTATAATGGAACTACCAAGTTCACCTAATTTTAAGGAAAATGTTCGCTTGCCAGGGTTTAGCCCTTTCTCAATAGCGAAATTAGCTAATTAACCATTGCTTTGTTTGATAGGGTCCTTGAACATGGATGAACACAGGTGAACCTATCATATAAACTAAGGTATGGGTCTTAGCCTCGAGAAGGCTAGACAACTAAATGGCAATCTAAGGTTAAGCTAAGTTTTGTGTTAGGGTTCAACTTAATATGATGTACAATTCCTAAGGTTACATGCCACTATCTTTCAATTTGAAAGAATAGACAAGAGTAGTTTAACAGTTGGTAGTTATAGAAGCTCACACAAGCTCAAAAATGGGGAAAAGTTGAATATTCTATTATTGATGATTCATAGTGACTACTACATTAGTTAGGTGTTTATACCACCTATTTATAGAAACTATTGGGTTATAATAATTTACTAAAATAGATACTATACTAAAAATTGACTATAAAGACTATACAAGGGTAAATGAGGAAATAAATAAATGAATATTCTACAAATTGGTACAATGTTAGAAAAGTTGAAGGACTCGTGTCAATAACTTAATCCATCGTCCTTGAGGTCATCAGGTGATCCTTTAGACGAAAGATAAAGGACAAGTTGGTGGCTAACGATCTTAGTTGGAAACTGAGGCCTTGTATTCATTACCAAGATAGATTTGCATCTTATTGGAGAGCTCAATGTTGGATTGGCCTAGCTCTTAGTCTAGTTGGTTAAGTTATTGACTATGTTCCCATCAAGGATTAAAATAGGTTAGAGACCTAAGGCTATAATTTCGAGTGACTTCGATAGCCATACAGAGTTCTCTTTTAGAGAGATTGTCATCTACTTGTAAGACCTTAGGTACTCTAGTAGGTCGGCATAGGGGATTTCAGCTTCTTTTGTAATGAGTTGGTGTTAGAGAGTTAATGGTCCATGGTGGCAAGACTACAGGCACAAGAGTGTTATAAGACCTTAATTCCTATTATATTTGGTCTTACATCTCATATTTCCTTCCATCATTGGGATCTTTTTCTTAATAAATTTCCCTAAATCCTCCCATTTAGCCCCACTTATACCTTTTTCTTTAATTCCAATCAGTCCTTTGATTTCTTCCATTACTTTAGAGATACCCTAATAAAATCGCCTTTGATGAAATCTTTATCATCCAACTTCATTGCCCTATTTTCAATCTCAATCACATACTCATCAACTGTAGTATTAACCTCTTCAATCCCATACTCCTCAATTGCTCCATCTAGAGGATTCATGTTAAGATCTTTCTTCAATTCATTTTTTACCAGGTTAACTTATTTTCCTCTAACAATGATAGTTTAGCTTAATCCCTTAGATTTCTCCCAATGGTATTACTTAGCAAACCCTAAGAATGATTACCAAAAGATTAGGAAAACTAGGCTAATTACTTCTATAAGTATTAACAATACCCTTTATATTGGTCGATTCTTACACCAAGGTTTTTTAGCAACTCAATTGTGGTGTCATCTTTCTCTTTCTCCTTATGTAGAAATATTTGCTACTAAACCACCGGTGATGCTCTTGGAGCTTCCTATCTCTTTAAGCATATTTAGGTAGTCCCCTTATCTTAGATTTTAAGTGCTTGAATATAGATTTCAATTCTTAGCTCCTTTATCAATTGTTAACAAAATTCACTTGCTCCATACCTACGCTTGCATTGGGAATATGAAGATTCACCATTGAATAATCTGAAAACCTTGTAGGACTACCATAAGATACACCATCCTTAATTGGATCATTACTCGAGCTTGAACTTTGCATAGGATGTATCCTACTCATATGGGTTATAAGTGATGCTACATGTGTTTAAAGCTTAGTAATTATGTTTGGCTCATGTGTAGTAGCCACTCGCTTATGCTTAGCCTTCTAATTGTACCAATTGAAGGAGTTCAAGGCCATTTCCTCAAAAAGCTCAAATGCTGGCTCAATGTTCTTTTGCATTAAGTTGCCTCTAGAGGTAGCATTGATTGTCGTCCTTAACTGGCCACCCAATAAATAGTGGATATTGTATACTAATGTATGCATAGGTATACCATGGTAAGATAACATTTGAGAAGATCCTTAGACCTTTTCCACTCTTCATATAATGACTCTTCTTCGTATTGGAAAAAGTATATATGTCACTTGTCAAGTGGGCCATCTTAACAGGTGGAAAGAAACTATCTAACAAACTTTATGCCAGTTACTCCCAACTAATCACTAACTATATAAGTAATGAATCTTTAACTAGTTAGTTTCTCATCCCTAAGAGAAAAAGGAAATAGGCAAAGATGAATAGTATCGTCAAAGACTCCATTGCTCTTAAGTGTCATGCAAATTTGCAAGAAATTTATCAATAGTCATGTGGGTCCTTTGATGATTTATTCTCAAACAAACTGACATATACCATTTAGATCAATGTAAGCTTTAAGTCAAAGTAGTTTGCTATAATTGCCAAGTATGTAATAACCAATACGGCTTCATCAACAGTTGGGACAAAATAATCCCATAATGCTTGATCATTCCCTTTTTCACCTTTATTATATATCCATCATATCCATTACGACCATTCCCATCACTATTACCCTCTATGACTCTTACTATTCAAGATTCACTCTTCTTTCTCTCACTCAATGATGGAATGTCCTCATAATTTCGCGGTTAAAAAGTAAGATAAGTTAACTAGCTTATCACCTTGCATGCACAAACAAACCTAAAAGAGAAATTTTTTTTTTGCATTTTTGAATTTTTTTTCAACTTTTATGGATTTTTCAAAAATTTTCGATTTCTAAATATTAAAATAAGAATCTCCAAAACAAAACTTCTAAATCACAACAAGATTAAAGGTTTATAAAATTAAACAAATTACAACTGATTCTAATATTAAAAGAACAATCAAGAGAACAATATCACTAAAATAAACACAATAAGGACAAAAAGCAATGGAGGGTACAAATAAACCACATTTGTTAAGGTGCAAAATTAGCCAAATAAGTAAGTATTAGGAACCTAAACTAAGCACAAAACCATAAATACCACAACAAACCAACTTTAAGTAACGAATGCTACAAACAAAGAATTACCAAATTTAAGCAATTGACAAAAGCTACCAACTAAGCTAATGTACTAATAAGCCATGGTAACCCCCTCCATCCAACCCCAACCCCCCACCCCCCACCCCACGAAAAAAGGAAACGAAAAGAAAAGAAAAAGGAGTTTAATCTAAGGGAATAACCACAAATCTTGTATTACCAAGGGAAGCTCCTTGATGAGGATACCAAAATGATCGATATATTTCTTGAAATGATGTAACGATGATGAAAATAAAAGTCTATATCTATCGAGGTTGTCACTCACTTATGTTTATGCTTTTGAAAATTTAAAATTTGGGAAAAGAACTAATAAGTACGCTAGTTGTAAGTAGAATAGCAGTATAAGTAAAGTTAGTCCCAACAGAGCTAGTTGTAAATTTATGTAGTTTGTCCTTATATTAAGTAAATCGAAATTTGAATTAATAAAAACAAAAACAAATAGAACTAATTAAACACAAAATTGAATATTGTACCCACCCATTAAGGGTCAAAAATCAAGAAATTTTAAAATCTAATATGGGATTTGCAAATATATTTTCATTTGAATTAATGTGATACTTCAAATTGATAATGAAGTTGATTATTTGGAATTTAACCAAGCTCACTAGAATTCTCTCGCTTTTAGAGTGGTTAAGGTTTAATCATGGTATAAAATATCTTGCCAAAACAGTTTATCCATAATTATCAACTAATTAATAGTTTGCTTACACCAAGACAACTATTTTAGTTGATATTATAGACTAAGTGACCTAAACCATACTTTTATCCATGTAATTGATGTGAGTTCATGAATTGTATTAAAACTTTGCATATCCTCATGATATAGTTTTCTTAAAAATTTAAGTTGCGAATATGTATTAAACTACCTAATGGAAACATGGTCTTTGGGACCATTGTCAAAATAGTTAGATCGACCCACAAACTTACTATTGAACCTGTATTCCTTGTTCCCAACTTCACTCATAGTCTTCTTTCCCTACATAAATTACTTGCACAACATAATTTACAATCTGTATTTGACAAATGCTTTTGCAAAATATAGGACCAGAGTAATACTCTTTTCATCACTTAATAGAAAAATGGATTGTATATCTTGAATACACGCATATATCAACAAGCACATTCAATAAAGGAGCAGGCCTTCTTGTCTTTGACTAGAAATGCTCACTCATATACTACCAATAATCTAGCCTTTTTAATTCATTTGAGGCTAGGTCATTCTTCTTTGTTAAAACTTAAGCATTTCAATTGTTACAAACATGTTGATTTCACTTCATTCTTTTTTTATGTTTGTTAAGAGGCAAAATTTCATTGTTTACCTTTTGATAGAAGTTCTTATCATTCCCAATCTCATTTTCATTTGTTGCACATTGACTTATGGGGACCATATCATATTCCTAACATTACAGGTGCACAATACTTTCTCACAATTGTGGATAATTATTCTAGCTGTACATGGACATATATACTTCATCACAAAACACAAGTTAGTACTGTTCTTGATACATTCTTCAAGTACATTCAAAATCATTTTTCTTCCTCTCCTAAAATTGTTAGGATAGATAATGGTGCTGAGTTTGTTTCACACTTTTGTGTTTCTCTATTTAATAGTGTAGGAATTTTACACCATAAAACCATGACGTACATACTTCAACAAAACAGAAGAGTGGAAAGGAAACATCGTCACCTGTTAGATACAACACCTGCTTTACGACTTTAAGCCAATTTACCTAAACACTTTTAGGGGGGATGAGTGTTAACTTCTACGTTTCTTATAAATCAGATGCCTATGTTAAATTTAGGATGAAAAACACCTTATGAACTTCTTTTTGGACATTAACCTTATTATTCTCATTTAAGAGTTATGGGTTGTCTTTGTTGCATAGCAAATTTTCCATACAAAGATAAACTTGATGCAAGAGGGACCAAATGTGTTTTTCTAGGCTATTTCAATTGAAAAAAGGGATATAAAGTATATAACACCAGCACTAAACAAATTGTTTATAGCAGAGATGTCCTATTCTTTGAAGATTAGTTTCCCTTTTGTAACAACTTATCTTATCCTCTTCCTAGTGATACCGTCTTGATTGCTGCAGGAGAAGATCCTATACTCCTACTTTCATTTCCTCATATTTCACTTAGAACAAATCAATCCTCAATTTCTATTCCTAATCTCTTTGACATAGGTTATTCTAATGATCAGGTTTTGGTTGAATTGTCTAACTCAGTTGCTACAAATCATTTATCTGTATAGCCTTCTTCGCAAATTAAGTTACCTTACTACTCATCTACTATATCACCCTCTAATGCACATCATTCTCTTTTTGTTTGTCGGTCCACTAGAGAGCATCGACTACCTAAATGGCTTGAGGAATATGCACATGCTGTTTGTAGTACAAATGCATTTTCTGTTGATACTTCTTTTAAACCTAATACTCCCTATCTTTTGTTTGATGTTAATAGTTTCAAAAACTTGCCTCATGATTGTGTAATATCTTTAGCTTACACATTAGCTAATAAAAAACCGAGTTGCTATTCAGAAGCTTACAAACAATCAGAATGGGTTGTAGCCATGCAATAAGAACTAGATGCTCTTGAGCTTAATTACACTTGGGAACTTATTATGTTACCTAAAGGAAAACGAGAAATAGGGTCTAAATAGGTGTATAAAATTAAATTTAGACTCAATGGGAGCATTAAATGTTATAAAGCTAGACTAGTTGCTAAAAGATATAATCAAGTGTATGGTTTAAATTACGATGATACTTTTTCTCTCGTTGCTCATCTTACTTTTGTTCGTATTTTCATTACTGTAGCAACAACTAAAAATTAGCTTATTCACTAAGTTATTAATAACACTTTTTTTTTTTCATGGTCATTTTGATGAAGAATTGTATATGTATCCAGTAGAGGCATATTCTAAAGCTCAAAGTGGTTAAGTTTGTAGATTGAAAAAATCACTTTATGGCTTGAAACAACCCTTCTAACAGTAGAATATTGAGCTATGTAGATTTTGACTAATCATGGTTTTGCATAATCAAAACACAATCATTCCTTGTTCACGAGAGATAATGTTGATGGGTTTTTTGTAGTTATTATGTATGTTAATGACATGCTTTTAATAGGTCCTCTTGATGCTCTTACTCTTAAACTCAAGCAGCAACTAGATCAAGCATTTACTATCAAGGACCTTAGACTTGTGCCTTTTCTTTTAAAGGGATTAAAGTTTGTCAATTATCATAGGGAACTATTCTTAATCAATGAAAATTTACTCTAGACCTACTTGAGGAAGCTAGTGTTACAGTTGCAAAACCAACTTCTTTTCCTCTTCCTACAGGCTTGTGGTTAGCTTTTGATATAGGTTCTCTTCTCTCAAATCCATCCTTTTATCGTCGGCTAGTTGGGAAGCTTCTTTATCTTACTCTAATACATCTAAACATTTGCTTTGCTATTCATGTTCTCAGTTAGTTCGTTAGTGCTCAACAGTCGTCTCATCTAGATGCTTTGTTTCATGTGTTGAAGTATCTTAAAGGCACTATTTCCTTAGGGTTGTTTTATTCTTTTAAGAGTTAGCTTAATTTGATTAAATACTGTGATGTGGATTGGGGTTCTTCTTCCATGGATAGAAGATCTTTGAGTGGATATTGTGTTTTACTTGGCAAGTCTTTGGTTTCTTAGAAAACTAAAAAGCAATGCACCATTTTCACTTCTACTACCAAAGCTAAGTATCGTAGTATGACTACTTCTTGTAAGGAGCTTCTTTGGGTGTAGTACATCTTACGTGACTTACGGGTTGAAGTTTCTGTACCAGTTTCTTTGTGTTGCGATAACAATTCTAGATTGCAAATTGCTCATAATCTGTGTCTCTGTAGCTACACTAAACATCTAGATATCAATGTGCACTTTACTAGGGAACAAGTTACTTCTAATTTTCTTCATCCTATACATATACATTTAAAATTACAGTTGGCCGATGCTTTTACTAAGGCACTTGGATTCTCCTCACTTTCCTTCATTTGTTTAAGGTTGAGCCTTTAAGAGGCCCCACCTTGGGAGGCGGCACCCGATAGGTGGGGCTGGGGTGTGGTGGGGGACGTGGCTGGGTAGGTGGGTGGGGTTATGGTTTATTTGTTATTCAACACACGTCCATTAGTTAGAATAGGATAGTTAGTTGGGTACTTTTCTGTTAGTAGAATTTAGCTAATAGATATAAATAGCAAGCTTGGAATGTAAACAAACTTGTACTCTATATTTTTTTCATCTTATGAAATAAGCAATCAATTCTCATCCACAAAGTCCTCTGTAACTAAACAACAAACGAAGCTAAATGGTCCAATTCAGTTGAAGATAGAAGTAAACTTTCTCACAGGTGATTATTCTATTGTTAACTTAAGGTTAACAAGTTAATTAATTGTCCTTATAGCTTTGTTGAAAATATTTATACTATTCAATTTAAGTTAATAAATATCAAAACATTGGGTGTATCTACATATATACATACACACACACATATATATATATAATTCTACTATAATCGAATAAGCTTCCTGTATGTATGTTAGTCATAGTATTGTATAATACAACAACATATATTTCCTATAATACACCATATAACACAACGCATATAATGTAGTTTATATTATAAAACAATATTTGGAATAACTTTCTATATGTTCAACCAAAAGTATAATCCCTTCATTAAGTCATCTTTTAGTTTCGATGAAATCAATGCATGAGTATATTTTTCGAAAATATCATAAAACTATCCATCTTATACTATTGTTATCCAAAATTAGTCGTACTTATATCATTGAGTTTAGAAGGACATGAATACGTAATATGGGTTTGATTGTTGGTTTTATTCTTGGGAAAGACCCATTTATTTAGTATATATTTTGCACCCTATAGGCAGTATAATATATTTATGCAATATTTCCGTAACACGTATATGCAAATATGAATTTCAACATAGCATGTTTAAATAGTTACACCTATTTTATCCATGACTTGTATAAGTTATACTTTAGACTTAAAATATAATGACAAATATCAAATACATGCTATCAAATTTGATCGGCTTGGTTCATTTCCTTAAGCATCAAATTTTGTTAAGGAAGGTATTAATAACATTGTAAATACATTGTTCATGGTAATCTAAGCCATTTTACATGTTACTTATACTATAAATAGCATACAATGCGGAATAATTTCATGAAAAAAATTATGATATTAGAATAGAGATAAAATTATGATTACCTTAAATTTATGTGATTTAATTGAGTGGTTTTGATATTTTTGAATAAAATTCTCTCACCAGTATAAGATAGGCTTTATTTTGCAAATGGTCTTCAGTGGCCTTCCCTCAGGCTGCAAGCCTGTACATGTTCATTGTGCATATTTTTTTTCAAAACGTGTTTTCCGTAACTTTTCTTACGAGAGCTAGAAAGAGAATTTTGTGTAAAATCTCCGCTTGTGTTGTTTCCCATGGAAGTCATGACGTTCCCCCTAAATTATTATCATTTTCTTTAGCCAAACAAAATTTGATCTATTAAAACTAAAGTGTCAAATAGATCGGACACCAATTCATGGATAACAGCTAACGTCACAGGGGTGAAGGCTTCCTAACCCCCCACACTACAGCATATCTAGGCATTTAGCCACACTTCAGTCACTGCTACTGCTGATGCTGCTGCTCTGATCTAAATGCTTGTCGAGATGAAATTAAACCTGCTTCACTTAATTCCAGTATGGATACGATAACTTCACCTTGATAGGGAACATGATGGTTGAAGATAAATGGATTTGTGTACTTCCATAATTGCCACAAAATTGATGCTATTCTATGGAAGAGTTGTTTACGATCTGGCAATGAGTGCAACCCTCTTGCAACATAGTTTCCATCCATCTTTCCACTTTTGTAGTGTCAAGTTCTTGAATTCGCAATTGACGACATGTGAACCAGAAAGGCCAAACCTAAGAAAAATGATTAAGTAGCAGTTGATGTGTTCACCATTGGAGATAACACATTACCCCAATTACTCTTCATGACTCGGTCTTAGAACTTGGAATATTATTAGAGAAGTTGTTTTTTATCTATTACTCACATCCCCTTGTTCAAAAGGAAATTGACAAATTGATGTGTTTATGACACTATAGAAGCTATTTGTACAATAAAATAACATATAATATAAATATTATATATCACTTTTTACTTCCAACGTCCAGATTACTTCCCTTGTTTGTAGAAACAAAAACCAAGCTAACCACGAACCAAAACGAACTAAACTAAAATTTTGGTTTTCTTTTTTTACAATACATTTTGGTTTGCAGTTTTATTCATATATTAGATATATCAATTTGCGTTCTGTTCAAGGAGTTGAACCAAACCACATTGGTTGGAGGTTAAAAAAATAAAATAATATGGTCACTCACTCACATTCCTACCGAAATACTAGGGTGAGAAAACCACAATATCTCTAGTTTAGGGATGCAATTGAATGAGTCATTATAAGTTACTCAATTTGTCTAACTTGATATAAACTATAAAGTAATAGGGTCAAGTTATATGATCTAATTTAAAACTCTATAGAGTTTATGATTGAGTTTTGGGATTATTAAAAAAAAAAATCGAGAACTCAACTTGGTAAAAAGAATATATATTAATAAAATATTCACTTAACCTAAGTAGCATGCACATAAATACATGGGGCCAGACTTAAGATTATATAACTTAGGGCTAAAGGGGGTGGGGGAAGGGGTGCATATAATTTAATTAAGTCAATATTAAAATTATTGATGAAAAAGATTTATTTATTATTATAATTATATTACATCTTATAGATATAAAAGAATATTGTCAATAATTTGACATACAACAAGATTAAGGGCGATCGATACACTTCTTAAGAAGTTAAAAGAATAAAATTTTCCCCTCTTTGATTATGCATATATATTAAATAAAATTTATCTGTTAATTTATAAAAGTTACATTAATATATAAAATTTATGTAAATTTTGTTTCTAACAAAAACAAATAAAAAAAAATTAAATATGAAATTATAAGTAAAACAAAAAGAGAAAATTGATATAGATATAAGTATTGTACTAGTTATTTTTATGATAACCTTGCATGATTGTTTCATTAACAATGCTTAAAAAAAAATACCTTTTTTAATATAAGTTATCAAGCAATATTGGTTGAAATAATTCACATTTGTTTTCATAACATTAATTAAAAAGAAATACTTAACCAAGTCATATAATCAATACTATTTATTAATATCATATGTGACATGGCCGCTATATTTGTGATATAAACAATATAATTATTATTTATGGTATGTAACTAACAAAAAATAATAATTTAGAAGAATTTATTTAGTTTAATATAGTTTGTAAGTAATAAAATTAATGTTATTGGTCATTATAAAGAAAAAAGTTTGACAAATGCAAAAAGATATAACTACTATATTAATTCTTTTCATGATAATCTTATATGATTGTTTTATTAAGAATACTAAAAAAAAAAAAGAATACCATTTTGAATATAAGTTATTAGACAATAATGACTAAGATAATCCACATTTGTTTTCATAATACTAATTTAAAATAATGTATTTAATCAAGTCATATAATCGGTAATATTTATCAATAGTTTATGTGACATGATCTATATATATGTAATATGAATGATATAATTATTATTTATATCGTGTTATTAACAAAAAAATAATAATTTAGGATAATTTATTAAGTTTAATATAATTGGTAATCAATAAAATTAATGTTATTTGTCATTGTAAAGAAAAAAATGTAATAAATGTAAAAAGAAAAATGATATTTAAGTAATTAATGCATTTAGAAAAAATAAAGTAACAAATATAAGATTTGAACCCAAAATCTCTTCTTTATAAAACTAAACATTTAACCACTAAACTATACACTATTTTGTGTTATATTTTATTTTTTAAAAAATATATTTAATTTATATATTTTTTCTTTTCTAAAAATTTTTAAAAATTAACTGTTTCCGAGTTTTGGGAGTTCGGTGCCCCTATGGCCCCTCCCCCTCACCCAAAAGGCCTGTCCACGTAATATGTGAAGGTTATAAAACATCCACAAGTACGTGAAGGCTATGAAAGTTGGTGTGAGCGTTCAAATCGAGACTGTTGCATGAAGTGAAGTGAGTCCTGCTTCTTAATAAATCTCACGGCTATAAACTGTACGAAAAGAATGTAATTAAACTAATAGGTGTCTTTAATTTTATACGAAATCTTTATTTTTTTCCTTTTTAAATTAAAAATAACTTTAGATATACATTATCAAACATTTATAATTTATTCTAATAATTATACCTTTTTTATCTTTATAAAATTCTAAAACCATCTATACATAAAATCATTAGTCCTTATATAGTTCAATTCAATAATCATTTTATATTTTAAACCTAATTATGTTGCTATATCTAATTAGGTGGGTAAGTATCTGCTTAGTATAAATAGATAAAATGGAAGGCAATCTAATTTAGATAGAAGTCGCAAAATTCTACCCAGATACTAAAGTCATATAAAATAATCAAAATAAGAAAACCAGAAAGACACGACAATTAACAATTTTCACCTTCACGTGCTGCCGATTGCTATAGCCTGCGGATGAAGTGTGTTTTTTTTTTTTTTTTAACCAATAGCGTGCAGATGAAGTTTAATACGTTATAATTTGTACCTTGCCGTGTGCGATATTTGAGGAGCATTAAGAATAGCGGGAAAAGGAAAACGAAGAGGCATATCTTCTCTTTCTTGGTCCCTTGTTTCCTACAAAAGAAACGTTACTTATCCCTTTTTCGCTTTCTTTCACTAAAAACAACTAACAAGGCTGAGGCTATATGGCTAAAAAACAAGTGTTTGGTGAATCGGCGGAGTCCAATCAAAAGCGTCATAAGGCTGAGGAAGATGATGATAAGAGGAGACTGATTCGTGCTCATTACTTAGCCATCAGGTCTCTCATCAAGGGTACACTTTTTTCCTTTTTTGTTTTATCATGCATATGTATAGTTAATACTCATATTTATATACACGCACACAGACAACGTTATATGATTGTCGGGATGGTTTAAGAGCAGAGTGTACGCAACATTTGCAGTATGAGTGGTGGCATTTGATTATATTTCGACTCTGTTAGAGGTTACCCTGGCATTGTTGATGAAAATATCAATTCTTTCAGCCTTTTTAATACTTATTGCACAAATTTTTTCTTTTCTTTTCTTTCTTTCTTTCTTTCTTTCTTTTTTTTTTTTTTAATTTGGTTTCCTAACAAGCACATGCATTCGATATTTTCCTCCTATTTCTTAGTACTTAGTAGCAGCAGATTGAGGTGTCACTCAAGTGGCTTACGTGAGGCGAGGTCAGCAATGCAATATACCCACTTTTAGTGGTATCCAGTGGATATGTTAATATTTTCTGCAATGTTTAAGAAGTACAGTCACTCGGGTAATATCATTGGGTCAAGCTTATATGATGTTAATTGTTGCCTTCACATTTATGGAATATCTATACATCTTGGGATAGCATTACCTTAACCGGCATCCAAAGTTAAATTCCTTGCTTTGTCATTAGGCTCCCTATTCAATACTTCCACATGATGGATCTTAGGCAATGCTTAAGCACGGGAGGAAGATTTTGTATCGTTTTGTTGGTGAATATATTAATCATGTGATTAAATTTATCATCAAATAGCTTAAATGTCTATATTACATCGGATGGTTCTATTTGATCATAATTACTGATTATTGTTCTCCTGTTCTTCTTCAGATGAAGCGGATGAGTTAATGAGAATGGATTCAGATATATTCCTGTCTGTTATGAGTAAAGTTGAAACTTTGCATCAACTAGGTAATGCAGATTTTCCAATAGATCCTTACGTTAACATTTTGTAATTAAAACTTAAAAAGTATACTTTTGGTTTATATTCAGTTGTATGAACTGTGAGCACTTAATTAAGGGTACATGTAACACTCGAAACACACACATTCTTGGTCTCATGAAAGGATGAATACGAAACTTGGGAGCCTTTCATTTCTCGAATTCCACTGTAATTCATATTGTTCAAATTATAATCTGTCATTTTTTTTGCCTGCCAGATATTTCCAGTCATTAAAATTTTTACAGCACTGACGCCTTGGATTATGACATGAAACTTTAATTTGAGAAAACGACTGGGAATTTCCATTTTTTGAAATTCAAATGATAGAAATTTCCCACCTTGCGGACTTCTTGATCTTATGATTGCATGTAAAATTGGGGGTTCAGTTCACATCGAATATGTTGGTCTAGTGATCTTGAATGTTATTAATTATATGTAAATGTTTTCTTTCTCTCAGTTGAAAAGCCAAGAGAACAGGTCTCAGATGCAGATGCACTGCTAAACCTAGCAAATGCTTTGCTTAGATTAATTAAATCACACTGCGGTGTGGGAATTACTCCATCAGATTTTGTGACTTGCTTAATAAAAAAATTCATTTATTCTCGGAAGGACCGAGGCTTTGTTGAAGATGGTGAAAATTCAATTTTGTGGAAGGATGTTGGGCTTGTGGCTTCCCCCTTCTTCAGAAAGGGACACGGATCATGTACGATGTGAGTGCTGGGGATACCTTTTACTGGACAATGTTGCCTATATGCATTGCTCTTGCTTGTTATCTTAACCTTTGCATTTATGGGTTCTCCTCTTTCATTTTTTTGTTTCCTCTGTAGGATCGGTCCAATGGATGCTCGGATGAAAATTAGGAAGGCCAGCATTCGTAGAAGCCGCACACGACCATCTGGAAGGGCTCGGCCTGTTGAGGTAAATACATGTTTTGTTGCTGAATCGTTAACACTGTATTGTGAGCTTCAGAATGCTTCTTGTTGCAAATATAGTATTCTTCAGTATATTTGGCCTGAGTTTGCTAACAATACGTCGGCTTTCTCTTATATGACATCCACTTTATAGCTAATATGATGAATTTTTCATTTTCCACAGATTAACAACGCAATGGCATCGGAGAAAGTAGATACTGATGTTAACATGTCAACAATGTTTGAGATCCTAAGGAACAAGAGGAAAGTTAGACTCGAAAATCTGATCTTAAACAGAAAATCTTTTGCTCAAACAGTTGAAAACTTATTTGCTCTTTCATTTCTTATTAAAGATGGGCGGGCAGAGATTACAGTGGAAAAGAATGGGAGCCATCTTGTCTGTACGTTCCTTCCCTGATGGAAAATTAAAATCTTTATCGTAATTTATTTTTTCCGTACATGCTGATTCTTTATTTTACTTTCGTCTGGCATTTCAGCACCTAGGAATGCTCCTGCATCGAGTTTAGTGATGTCAGGGGAGGTTGCTTATAGCCAATTTGTCTTCAAATTTGGCTTCAGGGACTGGAAGGTATGGAAACCACAACCAAACATGTGATTGTGAATGCATCGTGTGAATCTGCTGTTGGAGCTCCTTGGGTGCCTTGTGCATCATATGTAGCATTAGGTGCATTTTTAAGTACTGAATTATAGTAATTAGGCTAAATTGCTGGTACACCTCTTTATATTTGCACAAGATGCCTTAGGTCTCCTATCTTTGAAATTGAGTGCTTAGATTCTCAAATCATTAAAAAAAATGATCATAGATTTTATTTTATTGTTTTGCCATTGGATATGATAATTAAAAAAAAAAAAAGATAGAACCACTTTTTTATTTCTTTTAAAGGGTTAAAAAGCACGTTTAGGGAAGCAAAAAGATTTTTTTTTTTTTTTTGCTGATTGAGTGTCTAATCGCCCAATTTTTAAAGATGATGGGCTTTAGTGCATATAGAGAAAATATAAGCTGTGCATTTGCAATTTAACCTAGAGATTAATTTACAGTAGGTGGCCAAAATTGATTTGCAATTTAGATTCTAGAACTTGCTGTTGTTCCTTCTGCCTATGACTCGACGATCAATGTCTGTCTTGATTGAAGTGAAAATTTTTACATAAACGTGCTTTACTATAAAACAGATTGGTTATGTGAACCCTTTCCTGGGTTTTCTATTTTCACACATTTCAGTTGGCAGGTGATGATAGATGCTGTTTTGGGAGAGGATTTGATGCCACATAGGGGGACAATCAACTGTCTCCGCATTTCCTGGGAAACCAACTAACGTTTATTCTCACAAAACAATTGAGGGTGACAGGAATATGAAACTAGAAAGCCTCGGCTCATCAAACTGAAGGCATCTGAAAGAAGCAAAGACGTATCTAGAATTACCCAACATTGAAATGCAATGGAAAACGAAGTCTGGACATTAATCTGTAGAGGTTCTGCTTATTATTATAATTGTTTTTTTTTTTTCCTTTGGGGGTACATCCTGGCGAAACCTATTTCTGCCAGAGCAGGAATCTTGAGGATTTTGTTTCTCTTTTGGATGTGCTTATGAGGTTGGTTTGTATAGAATGATATCCTATCTAGTTATCTGTGCGTTAGCAGTCATCGCATCTAGGTTGAAATTTTAACTCCCTCATTTCTGCACTATAATATAAGCTACCTATCAAAAGCCCCTCATGGCCCAATTGCATGCTCTTCTAATGGGAATGAAGCAGATTTGATTCCATATCCCATGAAACAATATTGGATGATTTGACATCGTTGAATGGACCCATTCGAAAACAATTAGATGATGACAAAATTCTCAAAGAGGAACATTCCTTATTGGAATTTAACAATGTGCGAAAAGTTTCTTGATTTTGGCTAAGTGATTTTTGAATCTTTGTCTTGAAATAAAAGGAATAAAAGGCACTGATATTGGTGTGATCCGACACATTATTAGAGCTCAATCCTCAATCTTGAGGATGACAGATCATTTCTTTTTCTGATATACGAAATATGGGATTTTACTAAGTCGATTTTGAGAAAATCTCGAATCAGGTTGTATTTACTTCAACAAAGGAAGCACGGGCCTCTTTGATATAGGAACTTTTTTTGTCTTAGTCTCAATTCAAAACTAAACAAGTCCACACTAATTGAATACTTGTGTCATAAATTCCCCAAATCAGTTTGCCATTTTCGTAAACAATATAACTGATAACTCGAAGTTGTATATTATCCCTTTCTTGGAACAGATATGGGGAGAAGAGTGTTGCTAAATTTACCAGGTTAAGTGTAACATTGTGTTCAATCTTTAAATGTTATTTGAAATGTGTTCTATTGTCGTTTATAATTCAAAATTTATGTTTCCAATTAAATGTGACTTTCATAGTAGAATCTCTATTATTCCTGTAATTCCACTAATATTATTAATAACCAACCGTGCAATTTCCCATGGAGATAATGAGGTCCATGGAATTGAAAATAATAGAAACAATGTCATGAATTTTGCAGATAAAAAAGTAATCCCCTTGTTAAACTCTGTTGAGTGCCTTGCATTTCTGTCCCATCTCATCGCAATCATCTAAGTTGATGCCCTTGTACCACTTAGCGCAGAACAAGTAGATTATGAAATCGATCGCTGTTAGGGCTGCAATGAGGAAATAAAACCTGTCTATGTGGCCCGAGTTAAGATCCTCCGATATCCAACCTTTGTGATCACCTTTTGCAGTAAATGCTGTTACCATATTAACCAACAGGCTACTAACATAATTGCCAAGGGAAATCGATGCCATGCATAGAGAACTACCAAAGCTCTTGATACCATCAGGTGCTTGTCCATTAAAGAACTCCAATTGACCCACGTACATGAAAACTTCAGATATCCCAACAAGGACATACTGTGGGACTTGCCAAAATACACTCAGTGAGCTCGACTTTCTTCCAGGGATGACATACTTGAGCCTTGCGATTTCAACACCACCTGCTGTAAGCATAGCTAACATACCTATTATAAGTCCAGTTCCCATTCTCTGCAGCTCAGAAAGTCCCCGTGGGTTGCCACTTGCTCTCCCAGCTAAAGGGACAAGGACTCTCCGGTATAGTACCGTGCTGGTTAGAACACTCAATACGTCAAATATAGACATGCTAGCAGCCGGGAGATGAAAGGTTCCGATTCTGGTGTCCATAACGTCTCCTTGCTCCACAAATAGGGAAGCCATCTGCGTGAAGATGACGGAGTAAATTATAGTGCACAACCAAACGGGTATCATTTTCAGAATGCATTTAGCTTCTTCAACTTGTGACACGGTGCAAAGCCTCCATGGATTCTTCGGACCACCTCTGTCCTTCTGTGTAATTGTCGCTGCCCTGTCCAAGAACCTGGCGAAATTTAAGAAAATAATTAATATTTATCATATAACAAGAAAAAGAAGCTGCAATTACCCTTTTTTTTTTCTAATAAAAAACATTTATAAGCCTCAGAATGGATTACATACTCGAATTCATTGCTGTGGAGAATCTTTCTAGCACCTTTGATTGCAGACTCTGATCCTTCCACTTCATAAAGCTCTCCTTCTTTAGCTGGAGTAACATTCCATTTCTTAGCTGCAGCAACAAATACCTGAGCAAGGCGTGGCAATGGGTTGCCAAAAGCTTTTATGTAGCGATAATTACGTGACCCTGCCAAGTAAGCCAGCAGAGCTAAAGTAGCAGCAGCAGTGGATGCCCAGAACCCCAATGTCCATTTACCATTATCCTCATAGTAGACCAAAATGGAATTCGAGATCATAGTTCCAGCATTGAGGGCAAAATAAAAGTAGCTGAAGAAAGCAGCTCTTCCTTCCTTTTCTTTTGGGACCTTATCATCGAATTGGTCCGCACCAAATGTGGCTAGGGTAGGTTGATGTCCACCATAACCGAATGCTACTAGGTATATCGATAAGTAGAACAAGGCAGTCCCACCGGTGGATGCAGACATGCAACTTAGTTTTCCATCACCACAACCCTCAGGCTTGATCAAAAATACACCAGATGTTATTGACAAAAGCACCAATCCCTGATATAGAGAAGCTATCCATTGTTATTTATCACTGTTGACAATGATACGGAAACTAGAGAAACAGACATTTATTACAGGGAAATCGCATTCCAATATTTAATTACCAGCACGAGGATAACTTGGAAGATGGAGCACGTTAGGTAACGTCCCCAGTATGAATCGCTGAGGAAGGCACCTATCAACGAGCATAGGTAAACGGTTCCAGTCCACTTACTGACATTGTTGGCAGCAGTAGCACTATCTTGATCAAGAACTCTGGTCAAAAATAAAACCAAGTTTACACCAACACCAAAGAAAGCGAGAGTTGCTAGGCTTTGATTCACTGCACCAGATATATGAAGAAAAGCCAAGAACTTAAAATCAATGTCGCATTGAAAAAATAAATAAATAAAAGAAAGTGAACTAAACCAATCGATTTCCCAGTAAAATCTCTCCGTTTGGCTGTATGAGTTGAATAACAATGCCAACAAAAGGGACAAAGAAAATGCAAAAGCAAGAAATAATAATGGACCATTAATTATTACCTAGTAAGAGGACAGCCCATTTCCATCCTCCTCTGTTTTTATTTCTGGGGGAATCATTATTCTCATATTTTCCGGTGTTTATATCTTCATGGTTGCAATTTGTTTCCAAAGCTTTTTGTTCTGCAGCCTTGGAATTTTCTTCTCCTACCTGGGCAGCAATGTGGAGTCAGAGCCATTCTTGAAAACAAAACATAAGGAAAGAAAGCTCCCAAAGCATCACGATGACATTGCGAGCAACTTTACAAAGCTGAACTACCTAATATCCAACTTAGTAGGCCAACATAATTTGCCTATATAATCACAAGCAATACCATACTTAGCATAGAGACTAAGTACTGGAAAGAAAACCATCAGTTCATGGAATTCATGAAGCTATGCATAAATAATTCTAAGCTACAATTTGCTTGACTATGATTTATGAGACAACTAATGGAATATATGTTGTGTTTTAGTTGTCGTGATAGATGGAAAAACATGTAAACGAAATCCGTTTTCGTAGGTACTCTTGTTCTAAATTGAAGGTGAAGTCAGATGAAAAAGGGAAGATCAAACAAAAGTTAGTTTGTGCGATCATGGTCGCCTAACCTTTGCATTTTCAGTCGCAAACTTTGTGGAATCCATGGTAACAGGTTTTCTGTTCTGCAAATGAAAATAACTGGTTTAGTTGAATCAATTGATAAGAACTGATTATAAATAACAATAAGTTTATAATATGTGAGCTAAATTTTCATCTAATATGCAAGTAAGAAGGCAGATATTTATTTAGGTTGATAGGACGGTAAAAAGGAAATAATAAATCATTCAAGTGTCTTGATAGTCAATATATGAGAGCCTGCAAGAGAAGTGCTAAAACTTTGGTAAATTTGTAGACATAAATCATACGTCAAAACCAATCTCCAGTGTCTAAAAATGTCCATTTCCTGCATTACATCCAGAAAGTAAAGGAATCGTTGCCTCAAAATAATTGGGAAAAATGAGCTATTGCGTGAAGGAAACTTATTTTGCTATCTTCAGAAACTGAAGTAAAGCACTCAAATTGTAAGAAAATATGTTTTGAGCAAAAATGACTGAATGAACATTATCTTTCTGCTTATTGCAAAGAACAGATATTTATATATATGTCAACCACAAAAAAAAAAATATCAACAGTAGGTACCTCTATTATTTAGGTACCATGGTTAGACATCATTTTCTTTTTATCTAGTACATAACCCAATTTTTCGCGGTTTCCTTTTTCTTCCTATTACAAATTATCTAGTCATGATACAACTTTTTTTTGTTTTTGGCTATCCTTACAGCAATTGAGGTAATTATTACTTTTTGAGGATTATAACCAATATTAACAGAAAATCAATTAAGTTCACTACAAGAAAATTGACCTATAATAATGGTAAGCAACTCTATAAAAACTATTTTAACAAATTTTTTTTTCCCTCTTTACAGTAAGAGTTTCGTTGCATATATTTGCATGGAATAAACGATATAACATGAATGGTATGTTTTCTTTAATTTGTCTTCCTACTTATACGCAATGAAATAGGATCGGTATCTAAGTTATTATTTATTGGCGTTCTACATTCACTACCATAAGAATATTGCCTCACAATGATCACGATCGATATGCCAAAAAATAAAATATATAAAAAGAAAAAAAGTTTTCACCGATAACATGCAAACCTTTTAACCAACTTGATCCGTGAGATAGCAGTATATGCCGCTCCGTTTGAATTCCGGCGATGGAGAAGAACGTGTATCAACCGGATCAAAGCTAGATCCAAAAGCTTGTATTATTGCTGGAGAACTCGGAAGAAGCTTAGAAGTTATTGTCATTTATGGTGGAAAATAAAATTAAAAAAAGAAATATGAGAAAGCTTTCAGAATGTGATAAAGCCTAAAGTAACTCAAACAACTGGAAGAGGCATGCTTTTGAGAATGATTGTTTTTATCCTTCCTTGTTCTAGGGTTTGGAAACTCAAAAACCTGTGTAGTGGGAGTGGTGCATTTATATAACAATGGATACATTGCATGTACAAGAATAAGTCAAAAGCCTAATATTTCTGTTACGGAACTACTTCCTGATTGAACTCCCGGACACTCGTCCCGTTATTCAGCTTTATCCTTTACCGCTTTCATCTCTTCTTCAGTTAGAGCAAATCACTCGCTCTCTGTTCTTCCTTTTTTTTTTTTTTAATGCTTTTACAATACAGCCTACAGATAAGGAGGTTCGTTTCCGCGAAATAAGCATATGCTATTTCAAAAGGTAAAATCTGAAATAAGATACAAAAATAAGACATAAGATATATTACAACATTCTAATTCTGCGCATTATCAGGATATGCTTTAACTAATAATAGTAATTAGGAAAAATTGTACATATAATCCCAGTATTTGGGGCTTTCTAAAAGAAGTGATTTACGTTTCTTTTTGAAAAACTTATAATCTATATTGTGTTTAGTAAATATTCAGGGATACTAACTTCTAATTTGATCACAAGTAATTAATTTATAGAATAGTTTTATTATATATAATTAGTACATGCAATAAAAACAATAAAAAACGTAGAAAATAGAAAAAGGAAAAGCATACACAATAAGAAAATGAAAAACCAGAGAAAATTTTTAAGATTATTAGCCACCACCACAAACCTTTGGATAGCTAGCAATGATCCTAATAAGTTAGTTAACCATGATACACCTATAGTGATGGGCATTCACCATCCTAAAAGGATCATGCATCGCCCTTCGGTGGTGGGGTGAACACGTTGCACATAAAATTTAAATAAAAAAAAAAAGAAAATAATAATAAAAACCTATCAAATTCACGTGAAGGTCAAACACACACTAGCTTATTAGATTGTTTCTAGCTACTTCAAGGGCAAAAAGTGGTTAGTCACCACCTTTGTGGGTGCACATTACATCGTCAAATGTGCTTGTCAACTACCTCCTATCCTTAGTGTAGCAATAAACAACAACAATTGTTCATCCTTTTTTTTTTTCTATTTTTATTTTTTTTAGTTTTCTGCAATTTTTAATTAAATTATTTAATTAAAGTATTCAACAATATTATTTTACTAAATTAATTATTCCAAACAATTAAATATCAACATGTATTTTTAATAATAGTTAACACTTAATCTGTAACGCATATAATATATTTGTCAAAAAGAAAAAGCATTAATTATATTGATTAGTGTTATCAACTAGTGAGAATAGATTGTCATATTTACTTTTGGACCATGGTTTAATAAATAAATCATCTTCTTTTATAGGAAAAGATTACTTTAATGGGATAAAATCTTTGGAGCACGGAGAAAGCTCCCAATGAGAACATATTCTTGTTATAATTTACTAAGGCTCATTGCAATTTTTATAGAGCTCTTTTCTTTTCTTTTCTTCTTAAGTCTCATATTCATTTATCCAATATCAAAATTAAAAGGATACAGATGATGATTTTTAATAACATTTTAGATTCTAGGCTTATTATAATATAATTGGAGTTTCTTAAGGAGAGGAAATAAGGGCCTAACCTACCCATCCATAGATCACACATCCCCATCCTATCAAATTTGACTCTCCAGTTAGCAAATAAATATGCCTTCCTGCTAATTTAAGTAAAAGAAAGCCCATTTATTCTTGTGCTAAGGTCCGAATTAACCAAAGGATATTTTGTTCTCGAAAACTAATTAAAGCTTTAATCACTATCTTAGAGATTTATAATCAACATTATGAAGCTTATTAGAAATGTCCCACCTCATCCCTAAAGAGACGATTCTTCTAACATAGGGCTTGAGACGCTAATGACTTTTTAGTTGCCACCAATGCTTTCCAGTTTATTAAAAAAACACCTATATTATTCTCTACTTCTCCTTCCTTCCATACACTATCCATGTTTAGCTTCCATCGACTTATACAATAGGCCTAAGGGAGAATTGAATGGTCCAAAACACATGGCTTATCTTCTTTCTTCTCCTTCAAAGACTTATGTAGATGTACAAATTCTAAGAATTCACCTATTACTTTACTAATACGCTTGATTGTGTCTTAAGGGTTAAGACTTTTATGACTAAAGCTGGTCCTATATCGCTCCTTCCATATCCCCCAACGAGCAAATGAAATCATTGTTTTAACTTCTTCCTTTTACCTCTACCAAAAATATAATAATAATAAAAAAGAAAATAAATAAATAAATTCATTTTACTCTATTTTAAGCTCTCTAGAGTCAAGATATCCTGATACTAGCCTCAAAATCTCTTTATCTTTTCTCTCTCTCCGCATGTATACCTAGAGATGCAAATCATATATAATTGGTCAAAGAGCACAATAACAAAGCATGCTCATAGTTTGAACTTGGTGATGTGGAGGGCATCTTAACTTTTGTTTGACTTTTTCTCTAGAATAAATTTTGCATAGTTAGGTGGCGTTAGATTAGATCTTCCACATAAAATGTTTAATCCTCGATGCTATCTTTGAATTCCTCCATAACTATGTCTTTGTAGTTTTTTTGTGAAGATAGCTTATATTTGTTGATTTGAGTGTTTTCATGGATGAAGTGTTATAACAATCGAACCACTCACTTGCCATTCTATTTATATTATTGGATGATAATGCAAAAATAACATATATTTTCTATGGTTATTTTATACTATTTTAGATCTTAATTAAGTTAATTTGTGTTACTTTGGGTTTAATTCATTTAAATTATATTTTTAAGGACTTTTGGAGCAGTTTATGAAATTTTGAATATTTTTAATACTTTTTAGAGTAATTTGAAACAAAAGCATGGATCACGAAATAAAGCGAAGAAAGTTCGAACAAAATAAAGCGAAGAATAGAATCTAGCTTTATTTGATTTGGAGTCAATGATTTTAGATAAAGTTTTGAAAATTAAAAATATTTCAAATGAATTTTAAAATCTTAGAAAAAGTCATACCCATGAACAACGAACGTATATTGAAATTATAAGCAAAGGAGCGAGAAACAAAGCAGAAATAAGTGTTTAGGAACAACCATAGCTAGCATGGCCATGGTCGTACCCATGGTCCCTTTGTCGAGCAATTTCTTCAATTTTCAAGATTTCGCGCAAAGTGCATCTATACACTCAACCACCACGATCGTATACCTCGGCCATGGTTATGATATGATATGTGAATGTCTTATTTTTTTAAGCACGTCTTCTATTTGGGGACATGCAATATTATCTTTTATTTTGTCAAGTATTTTTGTGTAAACCTAACCTCATATCTTTATAAATAAATTCTTAGGCTAGTGTTTTCAAAGGAAGCCCCTTTTAGATAAGTCGCAATCTAGAATATTGTTGGGATCTCTCAATTTATTTATTTTTTTCTTTTATTATGTTGTTTTTCTTTTAAATCATTTTTAGTGAATATTATTGAAATTTAGTTCTTTTTTGCAACATTGCTTTTTCTATCTATGATTTTGTTTTTTGATGATTTAATTATACCAAATACATTATCTTCCTTTAGGATATGTTTAGTTTACGAAATAGAATATATGGGGAATGAAATTGTAATAATTAAGAAATAGAATATGGGGTGTAGAATATGAACAAATATCATGATGTTTGGATTGATTCCTTCACTTAGATTTCTTACGACAGGGAATACGAATTGAACAAACAGTAAAATATCTAAGTTACCCCTTACAAAATTTAAAAACCTAAATCCTCCTCAAATCGATCGATTTGCTCCATCATCACTGCCCCTCTCTTCGCCGTGAAAGCCCCAAAGCGCACCTACCGTACATGTCACCGTCCAACGGAGCTATAATCACTTGATCCATCGTGTTCATGTTCCTCGTTGTGGGTCATTCCTCCGTCAATAGGCACATGCTAAAAAACTTAGACATTTGCAAAGTACAAAGCCTTAACAGAGTATAGTAAGCTGATCTTCGAAGCGAACGATAGTCATTGAGATAAGTAATTCGTTCACCCGTGTTTATATTTCCAAGTGTGTATGATTCTCTCTTCCAACTAGTACAATTTCAAGCATGATATTACTGGTTTTCCATGTATTCACTGCATGCATTCACTGTACACGACATCGTTTGAGCATTTTTGTCTATGTGGCATTAGTGAGATGTGGTCGCTTTATTCGATTTTACTAATTGATCATTGATCGAATAATATCTGTGAAGTACATGTAATTTGTTAAGGTACTTCGTGCTCTCGTATTCGAGGGAAGATGCATAATGCTGTTAGCTAATCCTTCAAATGTGGGTTTGACTCACGATTTGACAAAAAGGATGGTAGCTCATCTTATCATTTAGGTTGTTTTATTGGCAACTAAAATAACGAAGATTCTTTTAGGGCTTTATTCATCCCTTAGGATTACCAATTTCTATGTGAATTTTCCACTATGAAGGATGCAAGCGTTGTTGAATCTTTTGGTTTCTTGTATTATTTCTTAAACTAAAAGGGAGGTCACATGCTAGGAACTTTTCTTGCATAGACAAAGATCGGTATATTGATCGCGTGTGAAAACATAGTACCTGTATTATGCGAATGAGAATATATAGTATAGATATTATGCTCTTGCGTAGTGATTCATCCGCAACTTTGTCAATATAAATTTTGGCTTGTGTGATCATGCATCTTCATTTGTTGTGTAGATTTAACATTTACTTTGATTTGAATTTCGATTTATGATGGAAGTTTTTATGCGGGACTGGTGAATTTATCGCTTTTTCATTTGTTGAAAGAAATGTTATGACAAATTTTAACTAGTTTGTCAATAAGTTGAGAAAATGACAACATAATCGTGTTACATTAATTTAGTATTCTTTGATCTTATATCCCTATCATTAATGATCTTTCGTTAAGGACTTCATGGATTTCTCTATATATTTAATTTTTTTTCTTTGATTTACATGCTTCCCACTTGTAATTGTTCTCTTTTAGCATACTTAGTCTTACAAAACGTGTGTTGTGCTATCCCAAGGAAAATAAAATTCTCTAAGAGTTAAGTCTTTCTATATTTTACAAGCAAATTCTTCTGTTTTTTGTCTGGATTGGGCTGCAATCATCTAAAAGGTGTTAATGTAATCGCGTCAATTCCTAAAAACAATAAGGAGGCAAAAGAGGCTATATACCAATTGTTGTAAGTTATGCTTTCTTCTTCATATTCTAAATTTTGATCCAAAGTTGACTTTTAATTACCTGATTCAATAGACATATCAAAATCAATGGCCACTTTTCTATCATTCATGAAGATTCAGGGCAAGAAACACTAGAACAATGGTCTGTTCCTAGATAATTTGTGATTATAATATCATATCATCATATTAGGATATGCCAATGAAGTCCAAATTCGTCGTGCATTTACTGTATAGAAATCACTTAGCAGCAAATAATGTTTGTAGGATGTCTAAGGTTGTCCCGTGTTAGTGTAGTAGTTTGTCATCATGTCATACTGTCGGTCTTTGTTTCAACAGCTAGTCCCTATAGCAATTCTAATGAATAGGGTTAGACGGTTCTCCTTAGTCATGTCGCTAGCATCAGGGAATATGAATTGTAAGATAATTCAAACAGTCGTCAGGAAATGTTTGCCAGAAAAAACCATAATTATGGTTTGAATGATATCACAACTTTCTTAATGTCCTATTTTTAGAGTACCATTGCCATCTAATCATCCATCGATGGATGTGAATCTATGAATTCCAATTTATAGAACTCTTTTGTTGTTATTCTTGATTTGATTGTCAAAGTGATACTTGACTTTGTAGATCTATAATGTGTTAGTAAATAAAATCATATTGAGCTACAACACAAAATGCCATCCTAGTGCTCGATTTATTGTTGAAAAAGGTTGAGATAAGGAGAAATGAAAGGGATGGAGTTCTCGATAAGCTTTGATTATTATGAATTCTTCCTGTTTTTAACAATATTTATATGAGGAAACTTCATAGGATGTACTACTTTGCTCTTGCATTGTTATAACAAGTTTGGTTTCTAATTTCAGTTGTATTTTGCAAGGAGGAGGTGAAGGTGCTTTACCATGTCTACTTCATCATATTCCTCAACTTCTCACATCTCAGGAGAGCAAAATATGGTTTGTTGTTGTGGGAGACAGTCGATGATTTTTTCATCTTAGCAACCGTGTTCTTTCAAACGGAGATTTCGTGGGTGTCCAAGCTATTGGGTATGGACACCTCTCCTCTCTCAATTTTTTAATCCAGTTGATGTCTATGCCCATTATGCCTAATTCCCAAGTGTTACATAGGATGGGGGACGTTGTAGGTGCTTTGAGTGGGTTGATCCTCCTACATGCAAGTATGGATTGAAGTTTAGGAAAAAGGTTCTCCAGTGCCTAAAGCAGTGTGAACAACATTTTCAGACAAAGAAAACTAGACAAAAGGAGTCCTTCATGAAGCTAAGCCTGAGTTGCGTTCTTCATAAGAAAGGGAAAGATGACTAGACACCTTGTATGCATCAATAAAGCAAGGTGGGGAAATTACGAGCACTATTGTGGATGTCGTTGCTTGTGAACATTGTAATGGCAATAATTTATTTCATATCTAGTAGAAAAAACAGCTTTATTATGCCATATCCGTGTTTAGCGTGATGAATCCGTAAACTAGTATATAAGCCTTAGGTGAATGTTCCATTTCTACTGTTGTTTAATTAGTATATGGGTTAATCTCAGTGAGCTAGAGTAAAGATATTATGTTTTCCTCTATGAGTCAAAAGTAATATATGTCAACTCTTTTCCTGGAATGTTTTGTACCTTGGTTTGCAATTACTACTTTACTAATGTACTATAGAAGTCAAGCGTGCTCTTCGAACTGTCCCTGCAGATATGTAAAGCAGTCCCATGTTCCAGTCAACTAAATTATAAATTTGTGAAAACTTATCACTCAATTGTTCTAGTCTCATTTTTATTACATTTGTCATATTGCCAATACTAAAGAAATGAGTAGTTATAACTTTGGGAAAACTAGTCTTTTACTATACTTCATGACACGTGTATTATACTGAATAAAAAGGACAGTTGGTCCTTGGAAAGGATATATGGAATTGTTTGGACTAATTGGAGATGAAGTAAGGAGTTGATCGATAGCTTTAGAACATGCAATTACTCCAGGAAAAAATAACCAGGAAATTAAGGAAGTAATTAATGTATTTGGTGGATATTATGAAATCTCTTGTTAGGACATGGATAAAACTCAATGAACGGGAAAATATGGAAAATCAAATTAGGTTTATATTGTGAAAAAGGCATAACTAAGAAAAACGATGTCCATCAATTCCCTCTATAGATTCTGCAGATGTGTAAGTTGTTCTTATCATATGGTCATACATATTGGATTACACGAATGCTCCACATTGTACAAAACCGATGGTAACAACCGAAAAAATAATAATAAAAAAAGTAAGATGGAACATTATCGTACATAATATATATATATATATATAACTGAATTGAGTAAAAACTATCTAAGGCTACAAAATAATTTATCTTAGTCAATCCATGCAGTGAAAAAAGAAGACAACATAATGGATAAAACTATGTCAAATTAGAATTTTAAAGTGTATGAAGACAGTTACTATGACATCCTGCATCCATTTTCTCCTAACATAGATTAGGCATTCCATTTGCTAGGATAACAAAAACTGTTGCACTCAGTAGAACATATGTAAGAATGCCCATTGTCATCCAAAGAAGAAGAAGGTTGAATATATACATCCATCGCTATTCCTCAATAAAGTCCTACTAAATTGATCCATCAAATAGCCCCAACAAGCTGTATTTAATTTATACAGCTGCATAGGAGAAGAAATAAAAACAATTTTTCACTCCCTCCTTCAAAATCTCCTGAACAAGGAGATAAAATTTTATCATTATGCAATGAATTAGGATGTACACCCAAGTAAATCTGAGCACAAAATAAATTATCAAGATGGAGAACTTTGGCATCTACTATTTAGGATGTACACCCGATTTGAGCACAAGATAAATTATCAAGATAACTATGAAAGACAAAAATAGATGACCTTTTGCCAAGTTATTGCTTCCATTGATATGTGACAACCAAAATACATATACAGTATATGGTAGAGACTCCCTAAGTCATTACGAACCAGACAAGGAAATTCCTTACTGGGATATACTTCCAATATATAACAGATACTTAAACCACAAAACATCTCAAGCCAGCTCTAAACGCAAAAGCGTTGTCTTACCAACGACAAAACATAATTACAAACCATTACATACGTGTTCCTTAAGTCATAATGGAGCTAAATATGTTAATGTAATAGCACATCGGCTCAAAAGGCTATGTCACCAGCTATATTCATAACAAAAGGATCATTTTAAGTAGATGTACGCTGTATAATCATGCGAACATAATCCAGACACTTGTTACATGGCAAGGTGTACAGTATGGTGACATTAAGTGGCTTATCGGGAAATCTATATAATGCCTCATAAATCTTCAGCTGTGTGAGTCCCTCAATACCACAAAGGAAGTTCCTCAATGTCTCCATGTTAAGGGTTACCTTATCTGCCAATGTATACACCGACTCATGCACAAAGGTCTTCATTGCCTTCATCCCTTCTTTGAATCTGTTGATCATGTCGGCTACTCCCTCATCCCTACGCAATGCCCTCTTTCTTTTTGATAAAGGACAAGTTGCACTCAATCGAATGGATAGCTGCTCTGCTTCATCTTCTAGTGGTGTATCGTCTTCCACTTGTTGTGTTTGTGCTTGCTCCATGTTTATCTCTTCGATGACATTGTTGGCCATTTGTACTTCTTGGCCAGTGGCACGATCTTTCCCATATATCGTGGAAAGCTCAATCAGGTACAGGAAGCTCTTAGTCATAAACTTTGATGCAACATGGTGGCACTACAAACAAGAGAATAAAAAACCATCAGTTAACAGATTATTTTGCGAGTATGGAAGTCTTCTTATGAGCATGTTTGGCCAGTAAGTTCAAATTCCTTTTGTGAAATTAATTCAACAAAAAACTAAATAGGACAACTAACTCAATTTGCTACATCGCATATATGTAAAAATGGATATACATAGCGTACATTATAAGAAAACAAAAGAAAAAGAAAAAAATAAAAACAAACATCTAATTGTTGATAAAGATTAAACAACAAACTTGTACTGCCATCATATCATATAATCCAACAATGTTGAGATCAGACAAAAGGAGACCCACAAAGCAATTTCCATCACTGTTGAGATATCGTTCAGTTTTACTATCTTATAAAGAAAAAATAAAGAGCAAACTAGTCTACTTATAAAATTATTAAGAAGAATGTCACCAGTCTTGCACAATTCTACACCAATATTTATGTATATATTACATTGTTATAAATATAATAACAAAGGCAATAATTGTTGCACTTCTACAATTGATGGTTACCTCTAGATATGCATCCCCAACATCTTTCTCTATCGTCACCATTTTCCTGGCGTCGTCCCATCCAAATCCACTAGTGGATTTTCCATACATTATATCATAGACAATGCTCTAGTCCTTTTTCAAAGTTTTTAGATGGGACTCTATATTTGGCTTGGCCTTCAACCCACCATTGGATAAGCTAACTCTCAGTTTACTCTCCAACTCTTGTAGGTATCCTTGTTGGAAGCTAGCTATTGTACAAGTCCACCATGGCCTCCACTAATGCATTGTCTTCTAGAATGGTCCATTTTCGCTTAATTTGTTAATCGACCTTTGTATTTGGTTGTGTAGATTGTACATCCTCCATATATTTGTCCTTAGATAAAGGAATAAAAAAGGAAAGAAGGAATAACAAATGTTAGAAGCAATACATTCAGCATAAGCTAAAATAAACCACTTCAAAGTAACACAAAGGCATGTAACCTATGATGGATACAGATGCTACAACTAATGTGGATAATGAAATAATACTCATAGGTAAGATAACTGGAAACATCCAAGGATAGCAACCAAAATAAGAACAATTGAATGGGAGGATGTTCTAACACAAAATAAAAATAAATAAATAAAGTCTTTACAACTATGCTTAAAACAAAAGAGTACATAATACGGTCCCCTAAGGCTATCATGATTAGAACTTCATGTCCCTGGATTAGATAGTCAAATTAATTGCATCTATTTATATGAGCTCCCCACTCATTAAACATGTCATTCGCTAACTATGTCCCCCAAGTAGACCATATATTGTTATTCCCTAATGTTGTGATCAAGTCATCACCTCTATCAACATTATTGTCCTTTATGCCATCCACTTGCTCCTCAACAGGGTCATAGCTCATCTCTGTTCTTATGAAATTATGGAGCAAACAATAAGCTAGAATGATGCGGTTGTGGATCTAAACAGGGTAGAACAACAAACTTCTTAGAATACTCCACCTCATCTTTAGCAGACTGAAGCACCTTTCAATTACGTTACGAACACATGCATGTCTCAAATTAAATAATTCTTCGAGGGTTCTTGGCTGGTGGCCATGACCCTGAAGTCATTCATTAAGGTGATATCACTGACCTCTAAAAGGTGCTAAGAGGCCCTCATAACTCATATAACCTCCATCAACTAGATAATAGCACCCTACATGAAGGATGAAAACATGGTTATTTCATTTGAAACTTTTGTCAAAAAATGGAGAGTGAACTTGGATAAAAGAGGAAAAATTACTATGTAGTACTTGAAGACTATTGCGCCTGGTCAATGCGTCTTAAAGAACCTTACTATCTATTGCAAAGCCCTCCCATCTTGGTAGTACGGATACGAATTGCATGCTTGGGTTACAAACTCTTAGGACATTGGTTACAACATCATTCTTGTGAGTTCTATATCGCAATTTATCCTTCATTTGTACTCTAATTAAGATGTGTGTCTCGTCTAGAGCTCTCAAATAGTTCTACATAATAAGCAAACCATTAGCATCCTACATTGCAAATCTTACGTATGAAAATTAAAAAGATTGAATGTCATTATAAAAGGGTTAAGGACATACCTTAAAGCACCTTTATCGACTATCAGAGCAATTTGTCAATAATGGGTTCAAGCTTCTTAAGCAAGCGACCACTTAGGCGAAGAGTCACGTTTAGGATGTCATGAAAGTATCGGCTTATCGTTGCACCTAATCGCTTGAAATTGCATTTTTTGACCTTGTTTTTTGCATGATGAGCAAGTATGTGCAAAAACATAGCTACTTGCTCATTAATAAGCAAATGTCTACCAAGCTTCAGCCCTCATCTACCCTTTAATATCTCAAATAGTTTAAAAAATGACTACTTATCTAGACGTAGTTGCTTAATACACGAGGCATCATCATTATGAACTAGCCTCCTAATGTATTCACGATGTTAGTAGAAATTCATTTGGTACGATTGAACTCGAGATTGGTGGGAACGTAAGGACAAAGCACATAATTAGAACATAAGCCAATAAGCAACATCACAATACTCCAACCATAGAGCTACGACAAAGCATCAAGTTTTCTTTTCCATCAAAGTTCGTTTTGATAATATACTAATTGATCAACCATTGAAAGGCATTGAAATTTCCATTCATACCAGTTAAAAGCAGGGAAAAAAAACTGAAATTCACTATAGGAGCATGTTCATAACGGTAAGATATATAACCAAAATAATATATTACTTACTAAACTGAATGACCAATTAGATGGAGTTTGTTTTGACATAAGTTCGCTAAATCCATGATGAAAAATATATTGCCACTATGTAATGTAATATTGCAAGTACTACTCCATGTACTAACATCCTTCTTATATAAATCATTTTCATGCATGCCAAGTGAAAACAAACACTACCCATATAACCCAAAAATTGAAAATAATTTATTACATTGAAAAATATTGGAGTAGACAACTTCTTTTATTTTGTTTCGCATTTGAATGAGATAAAGAATGGAAAGAAAATTTACAAAGGATATATTCTTTGTATTTAATACAAAGTTACTTAAAGTTCAAGACTTTAATATTGGTTATTTTCCTTTTTCAACTGAATGGTTAAAAATTTTCCAAATTAATCTGCATTTTTTTGAGAAAGAAAGAAAAAAGTGAATGAAATAGGGAAAATAAAAAGGAGAATCAATCTTTCTAATTAGCAATCATTATCATTTGTTCAATTAATGGCAAATGATAATTTTGAGGGTAGAAGTATTTTGTTATCAATGAGAGTGCAAGAACTAATTCAACTAAATACACCAAAAAGGAATCATTATCTAAAGGCATCCTATAATGCTTGTCTCACTTCTTTAAAGGCATATCACTCATATTAAATCATCAAGTGCAAATGTACAAAAGTAGAGATGCTGCCAGATGTGTGCTTCGCAGCATGTAAGTGGTTATGAAATTATAAACCTTTTTCCAAGATGGCATTAAGGATGGCAACTAGTGAGCAAAAGTGAAGAAGCATTTTTATCTTATATCCCATGCTTGTTTGTTTATATATGTACATATATATATGTATATATATTGTAAATGTGATTTGACTTAAACTGGATCATGACTTTAAAATTCATATTAACTTTCTCTTTTGATTTTTTGAGAATTGAGATTGTTTTGCTTCTGTTATGCTTTAGCCTACCTCATTCAAAGACTAGCATGGTGAAAGGCAAAATAAAAACCTACTCTCACCAGATCTAGAGTTAAATGTCTAAATATAAGCTTTTGTGAAAGGGCACTTGTATAAGCATACTACATGTAATTGTAGCATGTCAATGGAACATCATAAACTTGGAAATCAACGTAACAGCAAGATGAATAAAAATTTGTTGAAGAAATAACACATATCATTACACGTATTGATTAACATGAAATTTAATAGTATACATTAGCTTAATTACAAACATGAAATTAAATAGTATGGCATTGCTTACTCGTCCATTGTGAGTCCTTTGTCACGCCCTGAAGCGGTAGAGTTATAATAGTCCCACCGTGTAAACCATTTTAAAATAGAAGTTGGCCTTACAACCGCTATCTTAGACCTGATCTACACAAAGCGTCCACGACTAACCCGCTTTGAAGTAAACAGTTTGTAATTTAAATAAATCATTTACCTAAGAAAGTAAGAAAATATATATATATATATATATATACACTATAATTCAGTTATTACAATTAACATTTACAATATTTCACCGTAATATATTTCCTAATTATTATATTATTCAGAAATGAAAACTTCTAAAATAAAAGCTTAGACCTTAAAAATATATGTTTGTTCTTTAAATATTTTTCCTCACTCCCCAGGATCTAGTAGTTGCTAGCTTGAGAGTAGTTGTAAGCCGCTTCTTAGCCAGCATCTGCACGACGTCTATAGGGATGCGAGCAACCACAGCTTAGTAAGTTGGGATGGAAGACTTAAAACTATACCATAAACATAACAAGGTTATCAACTACCTTATTAGGTGTAATGCATATTTAAGCAAATACCATCGCACGACGTTATTCGACCTATCGTGAGATTAGAAAAATTGCGCCCGCTCTAATCTGGGTTGAGAAGTTGCCATTAATGCAACAGCTCACGACCAAACCCAAGCTTGTGCAATGGAGATACCGCTCCTCCCGTGATTACCTTCGAACCATTGACTTCACCCTCACCGCGACCTCCTTTCCTATCACTTAGTTCGACTAAGGATGAAGAAGGGACCATTATGTAATCTTATGCTATCCCTTTCGAAGGGGTCGGTATTTGGCTAGAAAATCCTAAGTTTCCCCTAATGGGTTGCCATGCAAGTCCGATTATGATTACAGGTCGTATATTTGATTAGGTCCAGTTTAGGGTGATCAATCATTTCATACAAATTATACGATACAAGCTAGAACAACAAACAAAATCATAGCATTACTCATAATCAAGCACATGCACACAACCAACTATCTAACAAACATAACCAAGGTCCGACTCGACTCTTCGCTTACTCACTCGAGGTCCGACTCGCTCAGGCCATTGCCGATCATCCCTATAACACAAACGTAGTTTCAGTTTTTCATATAACTATTATAGGTTCATTTTATCCTATAATGTTTATTGTTATGTTTTGTTTAGGGTTTAATATACCTAATTATCTGGGTCTTAAGTCTTTTACAATTATTCTAGGTTTGGGGTTAGGTTCGGGTTTGATTTCCACATCGATTTCTAAATTAGGTTCTAATTCGATTTCTAAGTACTATTTTATATCCGAACCCTAGAAATTTGTTTCAACTCATAATGTGAAATTAATCACATTATTTCAAGATATCCTAAATACCACAATTACCCCTAGTCAGTATTTTATTATACCCGATACACTTAAATCCTTAATAGTATATCGAATTTACTCCTGATGTGAGAAATTTTTACATTTTTCATATAATTACATAAATTCAAGATTTCTATCAGATTTATTATATATCTCTATCATTTATATAATATCAATTTTTATTCTAATACCTTCTATTTATTATATTTTCAATAATTATATATTATGTATATAATACACATCTAATATTTCTAACACTCTAATTACCATCTCCCAACATCAATTATTATTTCAAAATATCTAAATTTATCCTAAATCAGATTTTACATCTAATTACCCTAATTCACAAAATTTACTATTTTCCCCTATTACTTATTTACTACATAATTAACCTAATAATTATAGCTAACACCCTAAATGCCACAAGTATCATACTTCATCAAATTTCAACATCCTAAAACATATAATTATTCACTAAATCAGTAATTAACTATTTAATTACTTAATTAACCCTAAATTACCCATTTTATGCCTCATTTTAAGGTCTAAAAATTATCTAAAAATTTATAAAATTAATTTTTTGAAAATGGGCTTTATAGCACTGTTCTATATCATCTAAGTAGTCTACACAAAAATTTTGGGCTCAAAACTATACTCCTAAGGTCATTTATTTTTAAACCAAAACATACTTGGTTTTGCATAATTTCTTAAGGACAATATATCGGAGGATATATTTTCAAAAAATAATATTTTTCCTAAGAACTACATAAAAAAATATTTCAGAATAATAAAATTCATAATTTTCTAAAAATATTTACTATTTTTACATATTTTTACAAAATTACACAAAATCGGGCTGAAAATCGAACTTACCGGTATGGGTGACTCCGACCACCGCCGGCCGCCGTGCCCTTGTCGGCTGGTCTAGATGCTGCCACCACCACCACCATCCACTCCCAGGTGCTCGTCTGGTGTGGGTTCCCTTTTAAAGCCTTAATTGCATAGTTTTCTTTTTTTTTTTAACCCTAATTTTTCTCTCAATTTCACCTCTCTCTATTTTTCTTACTCTTCAAATTGATCAAATAAGTTTCTGAATTTTTCTTACTATTTATAGAGTTTTAGGGAAATTATTGTGCATTAATTTGATTAGACAACTACCTTATCTTCTTCCAATTTATCTTTTGTGTTGTTTTAATTTAATTGGCTAATTTTTTTCTTATTTTCCGTAGCTGCCACAACCTATATCTGGATCATTTCTTATTTTTTTTCTGATTTTTCTTTGTTTTTCTTTAATTAATTATGAATTTTCTTTAATTATTTAATAAGTTTTTAGCCAATTTAAGTAATTTCGCGTATTTTTATCTGCACGTAAATACATGTGAGGTACATGTGAACATTCCTAATTATTATTTAGGTTATTCTGTGATTTTTAGTATACATATAATCTATCTCTAATAATTTATTAGTTATTAGATTACACTTTTCGCTTTTTCGATAATTAACAATTATTATACTTAAAATTTGAAAATTTTATAATCTCCTATTTTATTACTTATTTTTTAAATTCAAGTTTACGGGATTATCTTTACTGATATTTCTAACTTTACTTTATAATTTAGGCTTGATCGGATCTTTCAACCGACTAAAACCTTGAGTGGCTGCTTGTGGGGCTTACATCCTTCTACGCCAACCGAAGGTTACCATGATTTTGGGGCTCTGACAACTGCAACTACGAGTGACCGAAGAGAGGGAGGCGACATACCTCCCACAACTTGAGATGACAAATCGGATTGCTGGGTTAGGGTTTTTTTAATTGGAAAGTGGAATTGGATGGATGTTAAGTAGAAACCCTATATCAAATTGTGAAAAGGAGTAAATAATGATGTAAGGTTAGATGATTTAATTAGAAGGTAGTTGCTGTCATTTTTAATTTTTGGTGGGGGTATCTATAAGCTCCTAAAATTGTGTTTAGGACAACCGAGCCTAAATTTAGGGTCTTTAGGGAAAGTTATCCAATTAAGCTCAAAATTTACGATTAAAATAGAAAAGGTAGATGAAGTGACACAATGAAGTTAGATTTTGGAAATAATGATTTAAAATCCCAATTTTACCCTTAGAAGTAGGATTATTTAATATAATATTAAAATGCTCGAAACTCTTAAAATCGAGCTCAGAATGCGACGATAATTTAAAGATAAGTTAATTAAGCTATAAAATAAAATAATATAGTGTAATTTATTATATAAATATACTCGGTATAAATAATAATTATACCCATAAATTAACCCTAATTTATATAATTATATATATAACATGTTGAATTGATTCAAATAATTAAGAGAACATATTTTAAAAATAAAAGATCTATTAGAAACTTAATTATATGAGTATAGTATATATTACGCGTGATATATATATATGGATATATACCCATATATTAATAAATAACTAAATATCAATAAAATATACCTAAAATGTTAAAATAATTGCAAATCTCATTCAAAAGACTCAAGTTTGGTTAGGAAATTTGCCGTAATTGGTGTGGCATGCTGTAGAATCTGGAGTTGATGAATCAAAAGTTGATTCTCTAGGAAGGAGACATCTCTTACTTACAATTAATAGGGGAAAAAGTAAGAAAAAACTTACAAAAATAATAAAGGGAAACGAAACCGACCTAAATCACTATATATCTATTGAACAACATCATTTCACATCTTTTGAAACCAGAAGAAGGAAAATTAGAAAAAAAATCATGGAAAAATAAAAAAAAATTAGGAAAAACAAAGTAAACACCGAATTGAGCTAGTTCCTAGGGCTCCTAATGTTTTGTTGTTGAGCCACATCACCACCAAGGAGTACCCCCATCATCTAGGGCTTTCAATACACCCTCACCACTCTATCGCCACTGAAGTATTTAAGAACACCAAGGTTAAAACTTTGCTCTATTTTTCGATTATTTTTAAAAAATTGCAAGTCTACCCAGAAAATTATGAAAAAAATTATAGTTATGTTATTTTGAACATGATTTCGTGTGATATTTTTATTTTTGAAAAATTTGTAATATTTAATATACTTGTTTAAAAAAATTACTATTCATCCATAATTTAAATTGTAAAATAAATATACTAAATGATGTTGTTTCTAGCTCAAAATTTTTGTGTAGGAAATATATGATATATAGGTAATTGCTATGTAGCTTGAATTTTGATTTGAATATTTTTAATATTTATTACATTTTTTGGCCTAAAAATAACTCAAAAATAGGCTGAAATTATGAAATAAATAAGAAATTATGAAATAAAATAATTAAATGGACATGTACTGATCTCTAGTGAATAATAATAATGTTGGGTCAGATTAAAATTTATTTAGTGTAAAGAGGATCACAATTGAGTAATTTAAGATAATTTGGGGATAAAACTGTAAATACGAACATATAGGTGATAGGTTGAAAACTTAAAACCAAATAATAGCTAAGTTCTAAATATTTTTAAGAGTCTATAGAAATTTTCAGGGAATTATTTGGTGACTCGAAATATTTATTAAAAATTTACATAGAAAAAGGGCTTAAATTACAAATCAAAATGTGTTTTTAGTAATAATAGGTTAAAATGAATTAAATAGTTGAATAAAAACTATGTGTATGCATACTAATCAGATTAGATAAAATGTGTATTGTTAATATATTTAATGATATTTTACTGACCGGTATACGTTATATGTATATTAGGATTAAATAATACTTATATTATAGCATTATATTGATAAATTAGGTAAAATACGGTTTAATAACCTACTATACGTATGATACGTTAATGTTTATTTAGATACGTATAACTATAGCAAAAACTTGAACTACTCGTTAAAAGTCATATCTAAAAAGAAGACCCGTAAAACGTATCATTAAATTCGTACAAACCCAACAATATTAATTTTACTAAAATTGAACAATCTTAAGTGATATAACCTATAACTCTATAATATTCTAGAATGAGTGTATTATGGTAACTCAATCGAAATTAATACGTGATTTAATCAATTAAAAATATATTTCGATATAATCAAAACAATATAATATGTATTATTATAAATTACGTATATTATCAATAATTAATAACTTAACTCTCTATATATATAATAATAATAAAACTATATATTATTAGTGTTAATATATTCATATATATAACCGTTTTAGATCAAACTCTAATATTTTCATAATTATTACGAAAAATAAATTTCGGTTTTGTATATATATAAGATCTCTTTATGGTAAAACTATTAACAGCTTAAGTTTGCCGTAGTAAGCGTTTGAACAAGTAAGTTAGGATTTGTAGTTTCATTGTTTGTTAAGATACTGTATTAAAGTATCTGGAGACTTAGGAGTACTTCTGGTTGTGTTTATAATTAGTTGTTTGTTATCATACCGTGTGTGTGAATAATACTCAATTATGACAGGAGTTGAACTCTTTAGTATACTGTTATGCATGTTTGCATTGTCTCTGAATAGTATGAACTTATTTGGTCACCCCTAATTAACACTAACGTTTATTCGAATAAAACGAAGCTAGACATGCATAATACCCATTAAAGGAAATGATTAGAGTGTCAGGCCAAATACCGACCTCTTTCGATGAGGATAGTTGAAATGACCCTTTCCCTATCTTTAGTTGAACTAAGTGATAGGCAAGGAGATCGCGGCAAGGGTGAGGGCCATAGTTCGAAAGCGATCATAGGAGGAGGGTATTCTCTATTACATAAGCCCGGGTTTTGTCTAATTTAAGTCACAATAAAACTCTTCGATCTGGGTTGAAGCAGATATAATTTCTCTAACCTCACAATGGACTCGATAACATTGTGCAATGTTTCATTTGATTGATTGCATTGCGTTTTATCATAATTAATAACCTTGCTTGTGATTATTTGATACTCTTCTGACTTTGTCCCAATTACCAAGCTAGTTGTACTCACGTCCCCATAAATTCTTTTGAAGGTATTGAGTGAGGACCAGGATGTTCCGATACCGCCAACCTTAGGTTAGTATGCTATTGATTAGGAAAGTAAGAGATGAAGAATTAACTAAACATGGGCTTTTGACCTTTCTTTTGTCTTTTCTTTTAAATTTTGAGGAAACTAATTAAGAATTCCTTAGGACACCCACTAGTTTCCTAACTCATTGTAAATAGTCTGCAAAATCTGTGGCTTTTTTATAAACCCTGATTGTATACTTTAACTTTAGAAGTGAAACATTTATATAAATACTGTTATGTTATGAGACAACAAGCTATACAAAACAAGTATTTTGTAAAGCTCTATCACAGGTTTGGTTATTCATAGATATCAAAATGGACGTTTTAAGCTAGTGGAGTTGTGCACACCTTGTGTGAACTATATATATGATAATAGCTGTAAGGTCAACTTCTATCTTAGGTTAGTTTATACAGCAGGACTGTTATGACTCCTCCTATTTGAGGCGTGACAGTATTAATAGAATCAGATAAGTAGATGACTTCAAGAATTCACATTCAAGGTAGCAAATAAAGAATTCCATTCCTCAAAGTGGCGACAAACTAATTCATTAAGAAATTAGATTAAATGGTTTAAAAGCAAGTAAACAAGGGAATAAAAGTCTCCTTAGGTAATAAGGGGGGAATGGCAATTCCATTCCCCCTACTGAACACGCTGTCAGTATTTACCACGATTGCTAATAAGATGTTTGAGTTTACTATAAAGTCATTAGGCCTATAGTAAACAGACAAGCATAATTAGAAGATTTTTAATGCGTTAGATCTCTCTGGATTAGGAAAACCTAATGGCGAGGTCCATGTACTTCATGCAATCTTGAGATGCTCTATTTAGCAACAATATGGATAGAGAGGGTCTCAAGGTTAGGAATTAGCTAGAGATATAAATCCAGCTAATTCAGAATCCGATTTTCATAGGAATAAGATTAGGAATCTTCATGGTCCAAAGAATAATTGACATTGAAAGGTTACATAGAACTAAAGAGTAAATAGTAACGATTCATTAAGGATAATGCTCTTTTTACTTTAATTAATTTATGTTTATTTACGTTTGCTTGTTAATTGGTTTAGTTTTGTTATTGTTTTCATTTATCTTTCCATTCTTATGTTATCACTCCTTATTCATATTTCCTAATTAATCACAATTTATTCTATATTGTAAAGTTAGGTAATTGGATATTTTAGAAAATTGCTAATAATTAGATTCTCACACAGTAGTTCCTTATTGGATTGATAATCAAATTCATACCCATTTTATTCTATACTATAACTTGACTAAATGCACTTGCCTGCAATGCAACATATACACACAATCATTAGATAAGGTCATATGGACCCACAATGATAGATAAAGGTGTGGCCTTTATCATGCTTGCTTCCTCTTTTGTTATGTATGGCATGATAGGAGATAGAATCCATGCTTTCTACTCCCTTTTATAATGTCTCATACTTTCAAATCCAGTTGTCTTTACACCCTTATAACCTCTAATTTTTTAGCAAGATGGAGGAATCCACATCTCATTCTACTCTTTAACAAATTTCCATTTCTAATTTGCCATATTACCCCCCTTCATCAACTAATTTCTTCTTTCCATCAAACTACTCTACCCCTAAGAAGCCTTACTATCCTTCATTGTATTTAAGAAATTGACATTTGGAAAATAAACATCTTTAAGGATCTTAGCTTGTAAAGTAATAAGTTTTGACACTAATCTCTAAGCTAGCTTAGCTAGTAAAGCTTTATCGTAATTATGTAGGTCCTTAAACAATAAATTACTCTTTTCTTTAAAAAGAGTCAACTTGCTCCAACTTACCTAGTATATATGACATTACCATACCTTTGAACCCACTTAATCCAAAAAAAAACTCAAAGTCTTTGGGGTTATATCATTAAACTATTATTCCAAATAAAGGAAGTAACTCATTGGATATGTTAGAAAAGCTATAGCTATTCATTTGATCAATACTTCTTTACTTGCTTCTCTAAGTGTTGGTCCCTCTTAAGTAATCGGGTGGGGGAAGGGTTAATTGATTGTTTTTATAATTTTCTTTTAAAAATCCTCTTTACTACTCAATATAATGATTGAGAATTTTTAGATGTGTGCCTTATAGTATTGCAAGTATGATAGAGATACAACAACAATATAAGTAAAAGAGATAAGAGTTAGAATGACCTTAAATACAGGAACTTATAGTGGTTCAACTTTGTGTCTACATTCACTCTTCTAACTCCATTACTGGGATTCGATCTTCTACACTGGATATTCCATTATTTTAAAATAAAAGAGTACAATATACTTTTATAAGCCTTAGTCACACTACTATACCTTCAGGCTCTATACAAGATATATAGATCTACAAAAAGCTAAGCACCAAATTTCTTTGACACAATTTTGAGCAAAGACTGTATGCAAATTTTCATAATGTTCTCTAATTGATCTTATATGTACATACATCTCCCTTTTTCGAAGCCTTCCTAATTTAAAAACTCTTCTGCAATGGCAAGTTCATAATTCGAAGGACTGATTCAAATCTCTTGATCCTTATCCGAGTTGGCAAAAGCTAAAATATGATAATTATCTTTCCTCAATATTTAGACATTTCACATTTTAAATCTCCTGATATTTTTGATAGATTTTGATCGATAATTTTTGGTCATTAGAGAGAATAAACATGAGTTGCAGTTAGTTCCACAAAATTCGGCCATCTCATGAAATATCTTCTAACTCCTTCTATCGAATAATTTATCTATCTTTCTTAGTGGAACTGAATAGTGTATTACCTAAATACACGTATTAAGTGGAGCTGAGCCTTGACTTGTAAGCAAACAAATAAAATATCCATGGATTGTTAAGTTTTAGCTCGATTTGCAGTTTTTATGTCTTAACTTCTAAGTCAGCCTCTAAGTTTTGTTGTTCTTCGTTTTCAACTACAGACAGCTTTATAAGTTTGCATGTAAGTATTTTTTGCCTCGTACAATCTCTAGACTATTGTTTCTCTGAGCTTCTAAATAACCTTCTAATCTATTAACAACATCTTTTTCAACTCCATTTAATTCCTTCTAAAAATGCTTCTAACTCATATCTTCAACCATGATTAGCTTCAATCAATAATCTTTAATAGCTTCTAAGTTTCCTTTTAAGTTTTATCCTGGAAACATTTAACTCAAAAAGCTTGATTAGATAACTTTAATTATCATTAACACATGTTGTTTGCGAGAACTTAACATTGAGTAACTTCTGCTTCCACTTAGCTAGCTTGTTAAAAATCTTATCTTGGTAGTAGTTAGGGCTTTATTCTTAAAACGTTAGTAGCCCAAGTATTCCAATAGATCAATTGTACCGCTTGAGCCTAGGGTAGTTATGACCATTCTTCTCATCTCTTGTCCATTGTTAACACTTATGAACAAATTTAACTTGTCAAAATTCACTTCTTACCTTATAGCTAGACAATACTCTATTACAGTCTCCTTTACATGGTCCATTACATCCTTGTTGGCTTCTAAAAATAAGAATAAATCATCCATGATAAAAAGATGAGAAAATGTAAGGCAATATCTCCTAATATTAATGCCTTTAATACAATAAGATTCCACCTTCTTTCAAAAACCTTTAGACAACATATTTGCCACTAAAATAAATAGGTAGGGAGACAAAGGATTAACTTGACTTAGCCACCTATTCAATTTGACTCCACCTACATGTTAACTTGACTTAGCCACCTATTCAGTTTGACTCCACCTACATGTTTCTAATTATGAATGACATTGTACCCTACTGAGCAAACACAGTTCATCACTAATTCAATTCATCTATGTGAGAATCCCAATTTAGTTGAAGCTTACCTTAGAAAACCCCACTCCATCATGTCATAAGCCTTACTCATCGAACTTTAAAGTATAAAAAGTTGTTTTACCCTTTTTCTTACATTTTAAAAAGTGAAACATGTCATGTGAAATCATTATGATGTTACGAATTAGCCTTTCTAAGATTAATGCACTTCAATTCTTTGTATAAGCTCATTAAGAAAGGATTTTAGTTTGTTGACAAGGATTTCGAGATAATCTTGTAAAGGAAATTATACAAATTAATGGACCTAAATTAGGATAAATATTCTTGTTATGTTTGGTATGTATGAATGGATTAAAATGAAATGTGTTGTAATAGAATGATATGGAATGGAATATAATATAATTCATTTCCTATATTTAGAAATACCCATGAAATAGACTAGAATGCATATAATAGTATTTACAAAAAACACTCTTAATTATTAGATGTCATAATAAGTAACTCTAGATAAATGATAATTAATAAGGGTAAAATAGAATTACAATTCTATTCCCTCAAAGGGGGAATCAAATTCTTTATTAAAGTTGGAATCACTGATCTAAGAAACTGCAATTCCACCTTTTCACAACACTTCCAAATGTGGGAAAGGTAATAGAATCCAAAATTACAATTTTATTCTGACCTCATTCTCACATATCAAACATGACATAAAGGTTTAGAGTTTTGGGACTACAGTTAAATTAGTGATATTTAGGTCTTTAGAATAATAGTAAAGGAGCCTTGAGCTATAATTATAACTAAATCTCGAATAATGAGCTAGTAAATTTGTGTAATGCTCTAAGAGGGAAACTTCGCTTTGAGTTCCTATACAACCTCAAGGTACTTAGTCATTCCTTCATCTTTGATTGAACACTCTCCCTTGACTTGTTAGACCACTAGCCGAGTATTTGAAAAGACTTCTAATCATTCTGCACTAACTTCCTTTGCCAATTACATTCTGGCTATGAGTGCTTCATAATCGACCTTATGATTGTTGGCTAGGAATCTAAACTTTAAGGTATATCCGTTAGAATCTCACGTAGCCCACACACATGAATAAGAAAAATGTAGTCATCTTTAGTTCGAGTTAAAGACAAACTCTTAGAAAATTGAGGAAAAAAGGAGAAAACTTGAAAATAATAGTTCTTGAATTTTATTATGATTGAATTAATTATCTTTTTTATCTCTACAGGTGCTATTTATAATATTTTCTATAGTAACTAATTTCCTAACTAACTTTACTAACTATAAGTATTTACTATCTTACTTAACTAACTAATCCTAATAATTACAATTATTCATTAAGTTGCTTAACTAATATCTAAATTCATAACAATTTTCCCTACCCTTATAAGAAACCTTATCTATAAGGTTTTAAGAAGAAAAATTCAACAAAAGAATTACTAACTAATATAATTTAGTAATATTAAAAAATCATTAACAAAATCTTCAATATATGCTTTATCTTTCAAGACCATAAGAATAATATTGCCTTAGATATTCTTGTGATGTATTATTAGAGCATTTTTTTTGTTCTTCTAACTCAAGATTTTCATAGGTCAGAAAGTCTAAAACTTGATTTATAAAATTTCTTTATTCTTGAATTTCATGTTCATAATTGGTGTTGTTAAGTAATATAATCGTCATGGATTTTCGTTCTCCAATTAAATTTTCCATAAAAATATTTACCTCTGATATCGTAGCATCTACGAAGCCGATTATGAATAAATGTCCTTCTTGTATCTTTGTATTAGAAATGTCTAAGTTGCAATTTTCTTGATTGATCTCCACATTAATTTCTTACACCAAATCCTTCACCTCTTTAATATTTTTCTTTGTAACAAGTTGATCTATTTCATGAAATTTTTCTTCACCCATATCATAAATAGTTAGTGTGGCATATTCTTCTTTTTGGTTCATTATTTACTCTTCTTCCATACATTCCATCATTACTTTTTGTAAAAGCTTAAAACTTTCCTTCAACAATTGTATATCCTTTTAGGATTCCTTGATTTTCTCTTATATTTTTGTCATACAATATAACATTTACATGAGTGATTCTTCCATTTTAGCCTGTTCTCCCAATGCGAAAAGCACCATTGTTAAAATCTTATGTAGCTTACTCATATGAACAAGAAAAACATAATCATCTTTAGTTCAAGTAAAAAACAAACTCTTAGAAAATTGAGAGAAAAGGAGAAAACTTGAGAACAATAGTTCTTGAATTTGGTTATGATTGAATTGATCATCTTTTTGGTCTCTACAATTGCTATTTATAGTATTTCCTATAGTAACCAATTTCCTAACAAACTTTACTAACTATAATTATTTACTATCTTACTTAACTAACTCATCTTAATGATTGTAACTACTCATTAAATTGCCTAACTAATATCTAAATTCATAATAGTATCACACTTCTGTCCTATGTGGTCCTTGTAACACTAGTCTTGCTCGACTCCCCCCTCAAGTGGATAAGTTGCTAATGTGGAGAGTCCATAGCAGTTTGACTTGTGTCTAATCTTCTTTTTTCATGGTATACTTTACTCTGAAGTTTAACGAGATATGCATTGTAATGTCCTTATGTGGTCAATATTAGACTTCGTATGCACTAAGCTCAAGTCACACTTCACCAACCTCCTTAAGGCATCTGGCTTTTGTAATATATGTCATAGTAGTTGATTGGTCAGGACAACCACTTGATGTACTTCAAAGTAATGTTAAAGCTTCTTAGTTAAGACGACAGCTATGAGAGTGAATATCTCTACCTTACAGTATTTTGCTTCTAGTTCCTAAAGGATGTGGTTAAGATAATAGACATGTTGGTTCTCTCTCCCTTTAACATAAACCAAGACTAAGGAGAGGGCTTAGCCACTAATTGATAGGTTAGAGAAACAAGTCTTCTTTAGGAACTAGCTTAGAGAGCATGGGTAGAGTTATCGAGAGTCACTTAAGGTCTTTGAAAGCTTCCTAACACTATTTGGTCCATTCAAACTTAGATGGTTTCTAAATCACTTTGAAGAACTTTCAAATCGATTTCTTAACTTAAATACAAACCTATTGAGTGCGGTAATCCAACCCATAAGCTTTAAGACATCTTTTACTATCTTAGGGTTCTTTCTTTTTTTTTTTTTTTTTAAATCCAAGATGGCTCATAGCTCCTCTATATTGGCCTCTAATACCGCATAAAGTAACCATGTACCTAGGGAATCTTGCAAGGGTTAAGCTTTATATTGTATCTCCTCAAGATATCAAAGGTCTCTTAGAGGTCTTTAAGATGATTGTTAAGCTATTTACTCTTAATAATCATGTCATCAATGTATACATTAATGTTGCATCTGGGCTGTGGTTTGAACATCTCCATTACAAATCGTCAATTGGTAGCCTCAATATTCTTAAGTTTGAAGAGTATGACCTTGTAGCAATATGTTATGTTGGTGACAAAAGATATGTGGACTTTTTTGGTTTCATGCATCTTATTTAATAGTAGCTTGAAATGTTTTCGATGAAGCTTAGAAGTGTATGACCCAAGATTGAGTGAACAAGATGGTTCCTTAGGAGAGAAAAGCAATCCTTTTGAGCCAAATTTATTGAGATTAATGAAGTTAATACACATTTACCACTTCTTATTGAACTTTTGACCAGTATACCGTTTGTTAGCTAAGTTGGATATGGTTCCTCCCTCATGAAGTCTGCTTTCAGCAACTTTTACACCTCTTCTTCAATTGCAGCCTATCTCTTACGGGTGAAATAACTCTTCTTCTATTTGATGACTTTGGCAATCTTGTCAATATTGAGGTAGTACATCATAACATGTAGGGACATACCAAACATAGCTAATGGGGACTAGGAAGACACATTCTTATTGCATTGAAGGAAGTTAACGAGCTGTTGCTTGAGCTCGTAGGCATCAACATCCTTACCTACATTATTTACTTGATGTTGTTACCAAGTTGGATTGTCTTCATCTCTTAAGCCGGTTTTCCCATAGTACATGGCTTCTCCTCTAGCTCGAACTCTATAAGGAGAATCTTCTCCCTTATATAAGGCCTTTACGTATAAGGTCCAAGCTCATTGTTAATCCCCTCTACAAATACCAACTCCTATCATTGTAGGGAACTTGGTTTTCATATATGTTGTAGAAAGGGTCATCCTAAAGGTATTTTGGTTGGGTCGATTGAAAATGATATTGTATGGCGACCAACAATCTACCACCAAGAACACTATGAGTTGATCAACAATGATTTCATGAGGGGAGGGTAGTGGTACCCTCTACTTGGATGGACTAATGGTTAAAGCTATAGAGGTCATTGTCGCCTTCAATTTTCCTAGTAATTCTTCCTTCATCTAATCTAAGGCTTACTTAAAAATGATGTTTTATAAGCCCCTTGTATTTATTATGGCTTTATGGATTTCAAAGCCTATAATCTTCACGCCAATCATTAAGGTTGCCATATGGAATTTATATGCCTCTAAAGTCTTCGTCGAAGAATGTAATGGATGTATCTATCCTTAGTTTCTTAGCAATGATGTGCATAACTTGTTTTCTAAGGTTTAGATCTCTCTAGAGAACTAAACTGTCCACCTAGTCTGGGGCTCCTTATGATGGTGTCAACTATGCTATGGAAAGCCCTACTATTGGTGGAGACATTATCATCCTTCAATGGTGGTGGGATATTCTATTGTCTGAGCCCATTTACTTTGGTTTCAGATGGTGATTTTTCATCACAAAATCAATGCAAATTTTGTCTAGTTAAGTTAATCATTCTTCATCAATTTGAATAATTGATAGTTATTGTAGCGAAGGTAAGTTTCCAGTAGTGTTGTCCGTAGTGGTGGGGTGCTTGTTTTGTAACTTTCTGTCCAGCCATTATGGTGATGATAAACAATAAGATGACACCAAATATTTTTTGGTTGACTTTTGTTAGGTGCTGTTAGGTTGTGGAGAACCTACACAATATAGCCAATGTAAGCTCAAAGAGGGCACTTATGGTAGTTTTGACATGGTTACTCTACTACTTAAATCAAAGATAAGTAAGGAAAAGATGTAAAAGGTAATAGAGCGGAATCTAGTGATGATTTTCTATTTATAGATGACTTGGCTAAGCTATTTAGGAAGGAGATAAGCCTTCTAATTCTCTTTTTGATTTTGGATTTTATAAAGAGGATCTTAGGATAAGGTGTTGACATTTGTTGACTTGTCTTATCTATTTAAATCATTCTTGCGTAGTTTTCATTCAAATTTGCACGTTAAGCATGATAAGCCTAGGCTCCAAGGAGTTAGTCAAAGATGGGAACTCAAATGAGATCCTTAATAAGGTCAATTAAACTTTAGGGAGCTCAGCTTGTACTCTAGTACGGTCGTCCTAAAGTAATAACCTAGCATAGACTTTAACTAAGTCGATTGCACTCTAAGGAGTTTGGCTTGGGCTTTGATAAGGTTGGTCAAGGTTTCTAGGGTTTAGCACATGTTCTATAGAGGCTAGGCTAAGTTTAGAAGTTTATGTTGAAAAGAGCCTATCAACAAGATGTTATGAATGGAATAAAAATCTTAATATTGCTAAAAGTTTTAGAAAGTTAATGGGGCTACTAGTGCAAAAATAAAAAAAGAAACATTGATACTTGAAAATTATTTGAAAACGAAAAATACATAAACTAAAATTACTTGAAAGATTGGTTATTAGTAATAAACTGTTTTGTATCCCATAATTTACTTGAGAGTTGGATTAGAGATTATAAAACCAAGATTATAGGTAATTTCTACTCACAAAATCACAAAGCTAATTCACAAGGCATAACTTAGGAGGCAACCATAAGAAAGCTGCAATAAAATATCAAGTGACTCATCTAGTACACATGTAAAAAAGAAAAAAAGGAAAGGGAAACAATCATACGGTATTAGTTTTGAAAACAAATAAAAAGAGAAATCAATCAACATATAAGGCCTCTTGTGAATTGTGATTTGGTAATTCCAAACCACTTGTTTTCCTCTTCCACTAAATAATTAATTTGGTTTCATCTAATATTTCAAGAACAAGAAGCTTAGTTTTGGCTTTTTGACCCTTAATCCTCCAAACAAAAATTTTCCTAAACCCTTTACAGCCAGAAAATGATACTACAATGATTATGGTACGTTTATTATATTAGCAATCATTATAGCATAAAATGATGTATATATTACCATCATAATTAATAGCATAACTATGATATAATATAACGATAATGATAAACATATTATACTATTATGCATAACGTTACATTATCATAAGGATATGATAGTTCTACTATAATGTTATATTATATTATATCATAACATTATACTAGCCATATCATAATGATGTACTGCGGGTTCAATATTCCAACATTATAATATTCGTAACATAGTAGTGTAACACTATAATAACATTATATTAGTAATAGTATAACAATACTGTAACAACATTCATACTATATAATGAGTGTGTTGTATTTCATATTATCAAATCACCATAAATGGTAGTATTATGTTATAATGTAGTTTTATTTAGTAGAGTATAAATAGTCATTTATAATGGTCTAAAATACTTATACTATTTATCTTAATCATTACATTATACTCTAATATCATAGTATTATAATACGATATCATATTAGATACAGTATACATACTATAATGTAATAATATAATAGTGTTATATGGTAAGTATGGTACTATCATTGTTGTATGATAATGATAGTATACCAATAGTTATAATGATTATAATGATGCTGTATCATTTTAATATCAAATGATGGTGTTTATGCAAATACTATACCATGTTTTTTCTAATAAATATATAATTATACTCATATATTGCCCTAATAATAATGATATGACACACTATAATGATATCATTAATATATGCTACGATGATATTTTTATCATATCATTAAACTTTCTTAGCAATATATTACATTGATACGTCCATCTCAATAAACATATTCTGTATTTATATTGTATGGAAAATGCTAAGTTGATCAAAACATGTATTAAGAAATTTTCCTTCAAATGATGTAACTGAATCTAAGTTCATTTTATAAAGAAAAAAAAAAAATCACTCATGATATGTGTCACCGTTCTTATTGCATAGCACTATATTACACAACACTAATGTATATATCTTATAACAATACATTGTTATAGTATATCTATTAATTATAGTATACATTACGAACACATGATAAATGTGATACTTGTATTACAACTATGTTATAACATTATTATTTCATGATAGTGTCATACTATCAAAATACTACTATGTAAATTATAGCATATAAGTAGTGAAATGAAAACTATTAGTGTATACACTAGTGTTATCATTAGTATCATGTCATAGTAGTTAAATGTTATTGACAACTGATAATATAGATTGTCATATTCACTTTGTACCACGATATTTAATACGTAAGCCATGGAGAAAAGGTCAAATAAACAGGTTAAACTCCATGGTGGGGAAAATCTCTAAAATGAGAATTTCTTCTTTCTTGCTATAAAATTAGGCAGAATTGCAATTGTTATGGAGCTCAAATTCAATGTTTTTAAGCTCAAAGCTCTAGTTTTCTTATTTCATTGTATCAAAATTATAACATCAAGAATTGATTAACAAAATATAACAATATTGTAGACTATAATATTTTATAAACATACCCATTGTAAAATTGAAATAGCATGCAATTATATCACAATAGAAGTATTTCATCTGAGACCAAAAAGGAACTTTTATGTTCCTATTCATTTTTTTTGCTTGACTGGTCTTATCTTTCATTATACCATTGGTTTAATGTTCATTAAATCTAAGTGGCTAAAATTATAATCAATTCAATAGTTTAGATTTAAAGAATATTAAATCAAAGGTGGGATAAAGAGCGGAATCAATCCCATAAAAAAACATAGATAAGGTAGCAGAAAAATCCATAAAGTAATTATTTTCCATGTAACCCTGCTGTCCTATTTTCTAAGTCTTCTCCGTTTGCTTGTTATTAAGTTTGGTGGCTATTGTAATTTTTTATTTTCTTTGAAGGACAAAAAGTGAACAAACACAATAAGATATCTTATAACGATATTACAACAAACTATTAGAAAAAAAATGTACAACAATAGATGAAAATAATAATGCTAAAAATAGGTTTGTAAAATGACAAGTTTAGGTCTAACGGACCCAAAATGCCTGTGAAAAATCTTTCTCATTGCAATTAGAATTAGATAACAACGTTAATGTTACTAAACTTGGAAAGTCAAGTCAATTGACCATCAATCCTCAGAACAAAAAAAAGGAAAGGTTAATGTATCTTAGAAGGCTAAACCGTCATATATCGTGAAAACTAATACTTGGAAAGTTGGAAAATAAAAAAAAAAAAAAGAAAAGAAAAGAAAAGACTATATGAAACTATAATGATGTTGCTTAACATTCCATTATTTGCTAAGAGTATCGCAATGCAAGACTTTAGGGGATAACCACAAAAAACCAGAAAGGGGCAACAAAAATATTAACTCATGGGAACTAATGCGATAAAACACCAAAAAAAAAAAAAAAAAAAAAAAAAAAAGAAAACCCATACCATTATTTACTAGTAAGTTGTTATCAGTTTTGAAACAAGAAAAGGCCATTTGTGATTTGGTTTCACGGTCTGCCTTCCACTAGACAAATTTGGTTTCAACTAATATGTCATGAACAAGATGCTTAGTTTTGGCTTTTTAACCCACAATTCTCCAAAGAAAAACCTAACCCATTTATTTTTGGTTCATGATATTCTGATATTCATCGTATTTTCCCCAGTAGTATCTCCTATAGTAATTAGTGTATAATCCACCTATAACAAGTCCTAATCTAATTTCCTCCTTCTTTCTACAAATTTCCAAATTTAGGGTTCTATCCAAGGTTTAACCATCCACATTGTTCTGAGGTATCATATATGTTTGTTGAGAAAGATTCGATTCTGCGACGATAGGGTTTAAATTCCTATCATTTGTTCCTACTCAATGGACGATGTTTCGAGCAAAGTTTCTATCGCTGAAGTAAATTTACCTAAGGAAGGCTCCGATTCACAGAGAAGCGATGCAAGGAAACGCCAGAGGCATGAGAACAATAGCAGCGGTTCGATGAAGTTTCGGGGTGTTGTACCACAGCAAAATGGGAATTGGGGAGCACAAATATACGCAAATCATCAGAGGATATGGCTTGGCACATTCAAAACGGAGAAAGAAGCGGCTATGGCTTATGACAGCGCATCGATGAAGCTTAGAAGGGGCGACTCGCAGCGAAATTTCCCATGGACAAGCTATACGATACAAGAACCTAAATTTCAAAGCAGCTTTAGTGCAGAGCTAATATTGGACATGATCAGGGATGGAACATATCAATCAAAATTCATGGCATTCCTTAAGAATCAATCGAAAAACGAGGGAGCTGACATCAGTTTGGATTTGAGAAGATTGAATAGCAATGGGCAGCTTTCATGTAGACAACTTTTCCAGAAGGAATTGACACCAAGTGATGTAGGTAAACTCAATAGACTTGTGATCCCAAAGAAGTATGCTGTCAAGTATTTCCCTTTCATAAAGGAGAATACAGGGGAAAGCTGCAAGGAAATGGATGGGGACATAGATGATGTTCAGGTAGTCTTCTATGACAAGCAAATGAAGGCATGGAAATTTAGGTATTGTTATTGGAAAAGCAGCCAAAGTTTTGTGTTCACAAGGGGCTGGAATAGGTTTGTCAAGGAGAAAAACTTGAAAGCGAAAGACATAATCACATTCTACGCCTGCGAACAACACGGTAATAGGGTAAAAGAAAAGGAAAAAGAAAAAGAGATAGAAACGTTTTGTTTGATCGATATCCATTATCATAGTAGTAATAGTACTAGTAATAGCCAAGGAAACGGTGATGCTGAGAGAAATGATGTCGAGATGGGGAAAGAATTGAAATTGATTTGTGAGGGTAGTTGCAGCTATGGTGTGAAAGATGCCAATAATCAAGGATTTAATAAAGGCAAGTTGAACGAGAAAGGATTTAAGTTGTTTGGTGTGAAAATTGGCATGCGGGCTGCATCATCTCTCTCGGTCATTTTTCTTTTTCCTTTTATTTAAGAGTTAAATGAATATGTTGTTTATAGGAACAGGAAAAAAGAAAAGGTAGTACATATGATTAGGAAATAGCATTTTTGCAGGGAAATAGTTGGGAAGGTTTCATTTCTATATAACAAATCAAAATAGCAACGAACTTGTTAATTATCCAGCAGTTTCAATATTGATCTTCAAACGAAATCGATTAAGTATGATTTTCCTTCCCTAAAGAAGTTGCAATATTAGTTTACAAAAAGGGGAGAACATATTCATATTATGTCTCACTCTTTTTACAATAATCAAGTTCTACAAGGTGCAATCCACTATTTCTCCTTCTTGGTTAATAAAACTTTCATCGTTATTTGGGGAGAGAAATTCTGAGAAAGGGTAAGCGGAAATCAGGAAATGCCGAGCAGGATCAGGAACAAGAAGAAAGTGTTACTTTCAAAAACAGGCTTCCGTTTTGCATCATTTATATGAAGGCTCAGTTGACAGCAGAATCTAATTTTGTGAATTGGACGGGATCCATAGAATTGGAAGTTCAAAAGAGGTGGGATCGCAAACTTATGGTCTCCGCTGCGCCCCCAAGCGATTGAAATGCATTAAGCGGTTTTACAGGTAGTTCATCTTTCTTTTTTTCCTTTTCTCTTTTCTTTTTTTAACATACATAACATAAATAATAATCATGAGCATGCAGAATGATGAATTGGAATTGAAAAGGACCCAAAAAAAAAAAGAAAAGAAAAGGAGAAACACATGGAATGAATCTCCATAGACCAGACGACAGATACGTTGCTCTTCTATAGATGCTTTTACGATTCGCATGTTCATTTTCCTTGTATTTTCAGAAAAACTTGATCCCTTTATTCCCTAATTGATAAAATTTGATATATGGTTCTATTTCGTCTTAAACTTAAATAAACTTGGAAAACGAGTTCATAAAAATTGTGATGCTATTCACACTAATTAATCTAACCCTTGTTAATGATATTATCTCATGCCACATTTCGGCTACTATTTACAGATATTTGATCAGCGTTGTATGTACCATCACAACTTTCAAAAATTAATTAGTGCCCCTAGGAATCAAGAGGCATTTCCACAAGTTAGAAACTTTAATATCATGTTGAACGTTTTCACAACTTTATTTTGGGAGATAAAGTTACTGCTACCATACAAATGATTTTAATGAGAAAAAATTGAGGATGATTATAATATCACTATTTAATCTATCAACTTCGTCAAGGAAACTTACAAAAATGTCATTTGATCTAGGGATATCACTTTAGTCCCGTTTTCCCTTCAACCAATATAAACTATATAAAAAAAATGGTTTGGTTTTTATCATAATTGAAATTGACTGCATAATCTAGTTGAAGAAAATATTCCAAATTATAAAATTTCAGTTTGATTTGATTCAATCTACATTTTAAACAATAATTTATCAATACAAGAGTCCTTACATCGAGGACACGAAATCTTATACCGCAAGTATTAAATTCATATGATAATAATATGTATTGCCACCATATACAAGATTGATGATGCCAATATGTACACAACTATGCAAATTTCAAACGCATATTGGCTACTAATTTTATATATAAGTTAGTATATTGTGTAAACTCTAAGTTGCTTAATTACCAATGATATGAAAGTTAAATGCAATAGATAAAAGTCGGCCACAATTTAAACCATACCCTTATGAGATTTAATAAATTTATTAAAAATTATTATAGTTGAGTAATTAATATTGCACGCTTATAGATCATTATCAATATAATGTGATGCATATTTTTTTGTTAGTTTAATGCAACTATAGGATGTCAATACTTACTATATTTATATAAATGATCTGCTATTTAAAACGGGATATGATCCTGTGTGGGGTTTAAATTAGGAGAAGTCAAGTACGCAATGCATGTCAGATTGCGCTACGCGTGATTAAGGAAATAATTTGACTTTCACGTATAAGATAATAAAGTGAGTTAGAATAGGGAGAAGAAGTAGACAGTCTCAGTATGTTCTAACACATCAGGTGACAGATAGAGGAGTACGACGGCATTAAACTCCATGATTAATGAAGAACAAGGTAGTGTTTTTATGGTGTTTAAGTGTTTGATTTTTTGTGTTGAGAATCTAGTAGAGTAACAACGTTCGTGCCAATTCTCTCTCTTATCCAAATGAAGATGTGAATGGGGTATTTACAGGGAATAGTAGTTGGTCCCATCCATCAGATTATGATAGTGATCAATAGTTAAAATTGAAGCTTTTTATTAATAGATATTAAATGGCCTATTTTCATGGGTTTAGGCATAGATAAAAGCTTTATTTATTATTTTAGTGTAAACTAAACTGAGAAAGGTTGGATCAATAGATCAATCCAATAGAACTTACTCCAAGCCCACCATGTTAAATCTTCTTTGATCATCTTGAGTTTTTATAGACTTGACTCTCCGGGCTCTATCACCTTAGCCTAGGAGTCAAATCAATTTTGTTATTGGGCTTAAAGTTTATAAATTAGATTTAGCCCTCTACATTTCGCTCCCCTTGACCAAAGTCTTTCGGATGGAGTCGAAGGGGTTTAGGCATCAAATAAGCCTTTCAATTGTCTCCGCGACATGCGTACAATTGAACTACTGCGCTATCGCCAATTTTATTCAAGGACTAACTTAATGTGCAAATTCGCAATACCTCTTAATTATGTACTACACTTTGATTGAATTGAATTGTATATTATCTCCCATAGAAATAATGAAATAAATCTACTTTAAATTATTCATTTCTGAGCCAATTCGTCTCTTCAATTTAATCTTCCTAAGTTATTGGCTCAGTTGAATTGAATTCATATACTAGGTTCACATTAGCGATCACATTGCACTGACTCCATTTATTGGTGTTGCCTCTATTTTCTTCTCATATGAAAGCATTTTTCCTATAAGGTCTTCATATGTCACGTAAACGCTTTTCTTTAACCAAATTCATTTGTTGCGATACGACTAGTAAGTACGGTAATCCCGCTAGTTGATTAATGGGCAAGGGTCAAAGGGACAGTGTCCCCTGCGGGGTTTCCGGGGCAGCATCCCAAAAGTTAAACGAATTTTCAAATCTCTATTTACAAAATCCCTTCAATAGTTAAGTAGTTTTGTATACATCAATCCATGTCGATTAATAAAATCAAATAAATCTCCTTTTAATCGGCTTATTAACTTGCCAATAATAAATTCCTAACCATAATGAAAAGCTTTATAGCATTCACTTAGTCTTGTTATACACACACACACACACCAAGAACTAAGAATGTATCTATTCCCATACGATGTTGGTCTCCCGAAAATTGACACTTCGGTAGTGATTTGTATGTCTCTACCTTATTATTATTTTTCTTTTATCAGTTACTAACATCACAGTAAATAAGCACTTTATTCTTTACATGGGATTTATGAGCACATGACCAAGGAGTATATGTGTCGTCCTCTAGTTAAAGTTAGCTCACTTAATGGATAAAATTTACCATCATACAATTTTGCACAAGCACATGCAATGATGAGCTACAATCTGATTTGTTCTACTACACAATGAGGGAATATTTTTTGTTATTATATATACACCTGTACATTGCCTTCCTTCTTCAAATACCCCAACATCTATTGACATGATAGATTTTTAACCACCACATCTCTCACATAAAGCTTAAGCTCCTTATTCCTCATTTTTTTGTCATTCAATGTTGAATTTTTTTCTTCTATATTCTCATTTTGTATACTTCACACATCTTCAACTGTCTTACTATTTTGCATTTGTTTTCTTACATCTACCTTCTTTCTCCTTTCATTCTCCTCTTTCTCATCCATTTTATTTTCATTTTCATACACATCAAGCTCCACATTTCCTTCTTCTTTTGTTGATTTTTCTTTTGCTCCCCTTTTTATTATTCATTGTTCATTACACTCTTCACATACTTAATCTCTACACATATTCACTCTCCATTCTTCTACCTTCATTTTTATGTTCACCATTCTACTTCCTCTTCTTTTTCTTCTAACCGTCTAGCTCAATAAAGCATCTCCTTCTCATATTTCTTCAACTTCATTTTTTTCAATCCTCTACACATTAATTTTCGATTTTATATTCATCCAATTCATACACATTAAAAAGCTCCTTTCCTAACTTACCGATCAATTCCTGCTATCAACACCTTCTTTTTATTTTTTATTTTTTTACTTTGTCAGTCATTCCTTTATCATCCCATTTACAAACACAACATTTACGAAACAAAATTTGGAATTCACTATCACTTGAAGGTCAAAGCTCAAAATCTGCTCGTATAGATCACTGCTGCTTGTAAGCCCTAAATATAAGCTAAGTAATCGTAAGATCGAACATAGTATATAAAGTTTAAGATGATCGGTTAAATGATCTGACCAAACCTAAATTATAAACTGAAATTAGAAATATTAGTAAAAGTGACCTTGTAAGTTTGAATTTAAAAAAATAAATAATAAAATAAGAGAATATAAAATTTTTAAATTCTAAATATATTACTTATTATTTATCGAAAGTACATAAAATGTATTTTGATAACTAATAAATCGCTAAAGATAAATTATATGTATATTAAGAATCATAAAATGACCTAAATAATATTTAAGAGTCTTTACTTATACCTCACATGTATTTACGTGTACATAAAAATATGCAAAATTATCTAAATTACCTGAAATTAGCTAAAAATTTACTAAATAATTAAAGAAAACTATAAAAAAATTAAGGAAAAATAAAAAAAAAATCAAAGAGATAGTGAATCATCCAGATCAAGTCGTGGTAGCAAGGGGAGAAGAAAGAAAATATTAACCAATAAAAAACAAATACTTAAAAAGAAAAAATAGCAGAAATACGGACCTTGTCTTGTCCAAATTAATACATTATAATTGCTTTAAAACCCTATAAATAGCAAGAAAATTTACATTGCTCATTTGGTCAATTGAGAACTGAAAAAAATTGAGAGAACTAAAATTGAGAGGGAAATTAGGGTTTTAGAATTTTTTTTTCCAAACTCTATGTAGTTATGGCAAATAAGCTAAACCTACACATCACGACCATTTAAAACCAAACTACCACAACCATCCCACTTTACACTAACCGCCTAGACCAGTCGACACACCTGAACCAGTGTTGGAAGCTAAAAAGCTCTTGAACTAGGTAAGTCTCAAGTCTCCTTCGATTTTACAAAATTCCTTAAAATTATTAATTATGCCTAGAAAATTATGAAATTTATTGTTCTGATGTTTTATTGTATTTAGATTTAGGGAAAAATAGTAATTAAGTTTAATTATGTCTGTAAATATAGTGTTCTTAAGAAATTGGAAAAAACTAAGCATGTTTAGAATTAAAAATAAATAGGCTTAGGAGTGTAGTTTGAAACTCAATTTTTTTTTTGTAAAATACTTAAATGATGTAGAATAATGCTTTAAAGTCATTTTTTAAAAATTAATTTTTGAAAATTTAAGTAATTTTTTAGCCCTAAAATAATGAGAAAAATAAGTAATTTTGGCTTAATTAAGTGATTAAATTATTAATTACTGACTTAGAGGGTAATTAGATGTTTAATGATATTAATCTCTGATGTAGAAACCTAATCCTAACATTTGGAGTGTTAATTGTAATTAATATGAGAATTATGTGGTAATTGTAGAAAATTTAGTAATATGTAAAGTTGGGATTTTAATAAATATGAAATAATAGGTTAAATTGGATAATATGATAACAATATCAGTACAAAATAAATCTAGTATAATCCGGTACCCTAATTAAGATTAGAGTGTACCAAATATGTTAGAATATTAAATTAAGACCTAATATGATATTAGAATACTCGAGCTTAGTGTGATTAATTTCACATTAGAATTCGAGTGTATTTAGGATTTCTCCTAGTTGAAAACAATTTAGAACCAAAACTGGAATCTAATTTAGAAATCGAACCCCGAGTTAATGTAGAATGAACCGTTAGTAAATAATAGGTATATGTGGAGAAATGAGTTAAATCATAACTTAAAATATATATCATCAAAGTATAAATACTAAAAAGACGTATTTGTATTATAGGATACACAAAGGTAAACCAACCTATAATTGAGTGATTGAGCGATCGAAAATTCCAAGTAAGTTGGGTTTATTACTTCACCGTATTTAGAGTACTATTTTAGGGTACTCGAAGACTTAGAATTGTGTATGATTGTGATTGTAAATAGTTTTATACATGTGCTTACATATCTGACTTCGTGTTGGAATTTGTATTGTAATTAATGATTGTTATGACTAGATTGGTATGAAATTATTGGAACCTAATCCTAATCGACCCTAATGCCCTAAATTGTTATGCATTACAATCCTTTAAGAAATCATTAGGATTCTCCAACCAAACACCGACACCTTCGAAAAAGATAGCATTGGATAGCAATTTGGTCTTTTCCTCATCTTTAGTCGAACTAAGTGACAGTAGAGGAGGTCACGGTGAGGATAAGGGCATTAGTTCAAAGAATAGTCTTAGGAGGAGTAGTGTTTTCATTGTATAAACTTGGGTTTGGTTGTAAGCTATTATATAATATGAAAACTCCTCAACCTGGATTAAAGCGGGTGAAATTATTCTAATTTCACAACGGACCGAACTACATTATGTAATGACACTTACTTGTTACATTGCACGAAAATAATTGCTTGATAATCTTGTTTGTGTTTGTATACATTTATGAGTCTACAATTCAACTTACTGAGCTGTAGTTACTCATACCCATATAGATCCTTTTGCAGGTCTTTACTTCTGATTACTCTAACTAATATGTCGCCCTACAACTATTCGAAAGTTAGTTCTCTTATGAAGCTTAGGGGTGTGAGGATCAATTTGCCTAATAGTTAACTTATATCTAAAGTCTCATTAGTATCTTTAAGACTTAAAGATTGATATTTGATATGTAAACCAGCTGACTGTTATGTTATGATGTAGAATCACCTGAAAATTCTACAATAATGTACATGTAATTATATATATTGACTTAAAGTTTTAATACTTATAGTAACTCTGACTAAATTCAAAGTGAGGAGTCGTCAATATCTTATGTAGATTATATCTATGATAGGCACTATGAAGCCAGTTACTATTATAAAATGGTTTGCACAATGGAATTGTTGCGACTCTGCGGCTTCGGGGCATAATATTGCTACTCATGAAAGTTCTTGGAGACATTGCATCACTTCAAGTAATTAGTTGCAAAATTCTCCAAATTGTAGCTCATGCATGTTGTATGCTCAGTTCCTCATGAAGTGAAGTTGCTTGGTTCTTTGTTGAACTTCCTCAAAGGGGATGCTTGGCTTTGCTCTATTTTAAACCATATACACTCAAAATTGCCAGTTATTAGATAACATAGAAGTTAGAACCATAACCACTCTCTTTTAGGCATTTTATTAAACACTTTACCTCCAATATCCTACCTTCTCTATTTAGCAAACTGTAATTCTCTAAACATTTCCAAACTAGCATAGATCACCAACATCAAATAGGCCCAACACTAAATTGTCTTACTTTTCTAATATAAAACATACTACCATCACCTATCTTCCTTCACACTTCCACAGCCACTATTGGGTTAGATAAGGTGTGGACAAAGCATAATCTCACACACATACATACGGGTTTGTAATTAGGTTTTCATTCTGAATTTTGAAGGGACGAGTATATGTGTATTTCTAACTTCACAAGAAGGTAGGGGCTTCCATATCGAATGAGAGAGATAAGGCTTTGCAAGAAAATGGAAGGTCATTGAAATCTTGTTAAAGTTTTGTTGAGTTTGAATCGTATTTGTGTTGGACGGACAATACAAAGTCATGGGGAGAGAGATGCTATGCAGGGAGGGCTGGAGTGCTCGAGGGAGGAAAGAGAGAAAGGCAAAAAGAGAAAAAAAAAGAAGAGAGACAAATATATTTTAAAGCAATGCAAGTCTGCTCTATGCCATTTGGTATAAAACGTAGTAATAAATTATGTACTGCCAATTATCCTTTATATCCAGATATTTCTCATAAAAGTGAAATTCCAAGGCATGTCAAATTAAATAATTGCCACATTACTGCAATAATCCACATGATATACCTTGCTAAAGATAACAATGCTACTCTTTTAAATAATAACATCATGAAATGGGTCGAGGATATAAATATTGGACTAACATCTATTGCATATTTGGACTAACATATAAATATGGATTTGGGTCGAGGATAACCAAAGGTTATCATTAGCAAAAGGTTATTGATGAACTTGGTTTGCTTCAACATGTAACAATCATCTTGGAGAATTAACAAAGTTGCACGAGACCGTATTATGAGATTTGTTGCAATTCCCATTAGTCAGTGTGTTAGATGAAATAGCACTAGATGGCTAGCACTCATCTTGAACAATAACTATTTACTAATGGCATTATAGTAAGTTGTTGAGGTGCTGGCCTCCGTTATAAGCCTTACAACCGTAGGATTAGGCTTAGTGCACGAAGTTTAAGGCAACGACTAAAGGATCCGATCAAACCTAAATTATAAATTACAATTAGAAATATTAGTAAAAGTGACCCCATAAATTTGAATTTAAGAAAATAAGTAATAAAATAAGAGAATATAAAATTTTCAAATTTTAAGTATGTTATTTATTATTTATCGAAAATGCATAAATGTATTTCGATAACTAACAAATCGCTAGAAATAAATTATACATATACTAAAAATCATAGAATGATCTAAATAATATTTAGAAGTGTTTACTTGTATCCCCACATATATTTACATATAGGTAGAAATACGTGACATTACCTACATTTTTCGAAATTAGGTAAAAAAATTACTAAATAATTAAAGAAAATTATAAAAAAATAAAAGAAAAATTAGAAAAAAATCAGGGACATAAGGAATGCTCTAGATCAAGTTGTAACAGCTGAGGGAAGAAGAAAAAAAAAAGAACCAATTAGAATCAAGCAATAAAAAAGGCAAATTGAAAGAAATATGGGCCTTATCTTGTCCAAATTAATACACCATAATTGTTTTATGGCCCTATAAATAGCCAAAAAAATTCAGAAGACCCTTTAGACAGTTAGAAGATTAGGAAAATTAGAGAGCACCAACCACCACCACCTAAAACTGAACCACCACCACCCTACTCCAAACTAACCACTTAGACCAACCGACACATCTTGAACCGATGTTGGTAGCTGAAAGCTTAAAAATTAGGTAAGTCCCAAATCTCATTCAATTTTGCAAAATTTCTTAAAATTATTAATTCTACCCAGAAAATTATGAATTTTGTTATTATGATGTTTTATTGTATATAGATTTAGGGAAAAATAGTGATTAAGTTTAATCATGTTTGTAAATATTGGGTTCTTAAGAAATTGGACAAAACTAAACATGTTTAGAATTAGAAATAAATAAGCTTAGAAGTGTAGTTTGAAGCTCAAAATTTTTCTATAGAATACTTCAATGATATAGAACAGTGCTATAAAGCTATTTTTTTAAAATTAATTTTTGAAAATTTTAAGTAATTTTTTAGCCCTTAAAATGATGAGAAAAATGAGTAATTTTAAATTAATTAAGTAATTAATTATGGATTTATAAGGTAATTAGATATTTAAAGATATTAATCTCTAATGTAGAAACATAATCCTAGCATTTGGAGTGTTAATTGCAATTAACATGGGAATTATGTAGTAAATGTGAGTAATTTAGTAATATGTGAAAGTAGAATTTTAATAAATGTAAAATAATAGGTTAAATTGGATAATATAATAATAATATTAGTACATATTAAATCTGTTACAAAAATTCATTTTAGGTAATTATACAAAAATTATAAAATTTTCTTACATCAGGAGTAAATTCGATACACTAATTAGAATTAGAGTATACTGAATGGATTAGAATACTGAATTAAGACCTAGTATGATATTAAGATACTTGAATTTAATGTGATTAATTTTACATTAGGGTTTAAAACGTATTTTAAGATTACTCGTAGTTGAAATCGAATTAGAATATGAACTAGAATCGAATTCAAAAACCGAACCCCGAACTAATGTAAGATGAATCGTTAGTAAATGATAGGTATATAAGGAGAATTGAGTTAAATCCTAACTTAGAATATGTATCATCTAAATATAAATACTAAAAAACGTATTTATATTATAGGACACACGGAGACAAGCCAACCTGCAATAAGTGGGTAAGCAACTCAAAATTCCAAGTAAGTTGGATTTAATGTTTCATTGTATTTTGGAGTACTATCTTAGAGTTTTGTGTATGATTACAATTGTAAGTAGTCTTATGCATGTGCTTGTGTATCTGATTTCGTGCTAAAATTTGTGTTATGTTTGATGACTGTTATAATTAGAGTAGTATGGAACTGTCTGATCACCCTAAACCGAATATAAACCTAATTGCCTTAAATACCCTAAAAAGACATGCATTGCAACCTTATAAAGGATCATTAGGATTCTCTAACTAAATACCAATACTTTCGAAAAAGATAGCGCTAAATAGCAAATTAGTCTTTTCCTCATCTTTAGCCAAACTAAGTAACAAGAGAGAAGGTCGTGATGAGGATGAAGGCATTAATTCGAAGGATAATCTTAAGAGAAGCAGTGTCTCCATTGCACAAACCTCAGTTTGATTGTAAGCTATTACATAACATGAAAACTCCTCAACTCGGATTAGAGCGGGTGAAATTATTTTAATTTTATAACGGACCGAACTACGTTATGTGATAGCATTTATTTGTTGCATTTCATGAAAATAATTACTTGATAACCTTGAATGTGCTTGTATACATTCATGGTCTCTAATTCAACTTACTGAGCTGTAGTTGCTCATACCCGCATAGATTCTTTTGCAGGTCGTAACTTCTGATTTGTGATGCCACGATACAATTACCTAGAGGTTAGATTTCTTTCGAAGCTATGGAGAGTGAGGATCCATTAGCAAAAGATCGAGTCTTATTTAGAGTCTTGCTAGTATTCTTAGGATAAAGAACTGATATATGATATGTATATTAGTTACCTGCTGTATTATATAGGATCTCCTAGGAATCCTACAATAATGTGAATGTAATTATATATATATGACCTAAGATTTTACTTTTACAGTAAATTTTAGCTAAAAATCTTAGTCGAACTGTTTACTTCAAAGCGAGGAGTCGTCAATACCTTATATAGATCATATCTATAATAGGTACTATGAGGTTAGTTCCTGTTATAGGTAGGTTTACATGACGGGACTGTTGTGACTCTGCAACTTCGGGGCGTAACATTCGTAAATCACCTCATTCATTATACACTCCACTTAAGCGATCCATTTTCATGTAGTAAGAGTTGAAACATTAGGCAATATTTCCTATTATACCATCTCATGCCACAATAACTTAGACCACTCTTTTTGTTTTATTTCATTTGCCAAATGAGATTCTCATTCTACCTTCATTCATATTACATCCTAGATACATACTTCATCTTTATGGACTAAATTGTCTTAATTCCTTATATTCTATAGGTAAAATAGCATCATGTGATCAAACCAATATTGTCCAATCACTTTTTACCTACTTCTCCTCCCCCAAATTGTAGCAATCCCATCTAATTGTTGCTATCACTTTTAAGAGTAGGAGCTACTTGAACCATCATAAACTGGTATAATGTTATTTCACTACTATGAACATTGTACTGAGATCAAGTATATAAAATAACCATGTGAAGTAATCATTATATTTCGAAGATTATGCAATGTGTGAAATCCAACATGCATCTTATGAAGAAGCTATATAATATCATGTAAGGGTTATTCTATGTAATGAAAAGCTTCACCAATGATATCCTCCAAATTAGGTAATGTTACACGTAAGCATAGCATATTGAAAGACATGAACATGCTCACATTAAGACTCATGCATGTGCATCTATGGACATGCATACCAAGCATCTTACCTACTCAAAAAACATGAGCATGCATAGTTTGGATGTCACACCATGGGGCATTGTATAAAGTGAGTATCATGAATAATGATCATTATGCAAAGGCTAGCTTCTTTATGAACCATATCTGTTTATAGTTTTCTTCCCCTAATTATCTACACTTTGCAAATAGATAAGTCAACAACTCTTGAAAACCTCATTCCTTCATGACAACATTAGAAACCAAGCATTGTATCTTAGTCCTTTGTCTTTGTAAGCCTTGATGTCTTAAAAGAGTACATAGACTTAAATTCAAAGCAACACTTATAATAGTAAACATTGACTTGAGCCCTCAATTGTAATCTCATTTGATCACACTATTATTACTTCCTTTCTTTTCTTATGATCCCAATTGCAATAAACTATATAAAGTTAGTATAAATGATGAAATCCATTTATCGACTTTTATACTTACTTATTTTTGTAAAAGAACTCTACGTGCTTAGGAGCAATGCATCAACTAAGTAGCAATATGATCTAAAGTATTATAATGAGATAGTTTTGCTTTCCATGAAACTTTCAAGACTTCATGTCCTTGAGAATAAAATATCGACCATGTAACAATAATAGCTAATATGTTACCATGCGCTGGGGAGCAAGGGTTCTACCTTGTCATACTAGTGTTAAGTGACATGAACTTTAGATTTCTAGATTGTCATAACTTTGAGACTATTTAGAATCTTTAATCTGAGAGGGCTCTTGTAGAATCGATGTAATTATGAGACTACTTAGACTCAATAATCTAAGGGATTTCACACGTCATCTCGTATTAAGGCAAGACTTTTTACTTACTAATGATAATATATATGTATATATATATAATCCCTTTCAAGAAGTGTTCAGTCGCATATGTGCAGCAATAGTAGTATTGATTACTTAGGATTAATAATTCTTTCTCATTAGTCAAGGGGATATTCCCCATTGCTTGATTGCGTAATATGGCTTGCCAAGATATGACTTAGATTGAAGTGTCAAAATGTTAGTCTACTCATCAATGCGATTGTCTCCACCACTTGATGGCAAGAAACATTTGGATCACTTAGATAGCATAATAAACATGTAAGATTGGCATAGCTTATTTGTGTTCGGCAGGTAATTGTAAACACCTAATTTTTACCCTTCTCCCCCCAGTCCTAATTTTTTTATTTTTTTTAAAAGGGTCCTAATTAAAAAAAATAGAAAAATAAAAAATGATGATAATAATAATAATAAGAGATAAAAAAAATAAAATTGCACAAATGATGAAAATAACAAAAAAATGAGAAAAGAAAAAAATTAAAAAGATTTTTTAGATTTTTAGGAAGTAAATTATTTTAGGGACAAATAGTTTTAATTAAAGAGTCATGTGGTTTAAGTATAATTTAATTGTGCTAAAAATTAAGGCATATATCAACGACTTAACGAATAAGCATTAAAGTATTGGATTGGATTTAATTTGAAGTCTTAGGTTCAAATCTCACTAGATACTTAAGTGTCTTTTATTTAGATCTTTTTATTTTTACAAAAAAATCGGTTGAGCGTACGGGATTCAGATTTAATTTTAAATCTTTTAAATCTAATGCAATAAAGATTTGTAAGATTCAAATCTGATTTGATTTTTATCAAATTAGATTTGAATCGTTATAAAATATTTAAATCTAATTTGATTTTTATCAAATCTAGTTTAAATTGATATAAATGATTTGATTTTTATCGAATTGGATTCATGTCGATACAAAAGATTAGATTGGATTTGATTTGATTTGATTTGATTTGATTTGTTTCTATTTGTTTCGGGCTTTATAAATAGAGATCATGCGGCATAACATATGAATACCCTTGCTACAATTACGCACTCTAAAAAAGAGCTGAAAATCCTTCATTATGATCAGTAAACTTCCATACTATCTCACTCGCCATAGCAAAATCCCCCAACCACTCATGCCCAAAGCTTCAATTCGCTAATAGTCCGCACATTGATCAACATATTTACACCCGAGTACAGCCCATCCATGAATTGTGACCCAAAAACAAATTCTTTCATCCCACTAATCTCAATCCCATGAAGAATGCCCAACTGCACACAATTGATTCACGTGCTGCCTAACACACCATTACCAAACAGCACACGGTCGCCAATACACTTCATCGAACCCCAAGCATAGCAACTAATTAGCACTCCATCCACGAACACAACAACGCTCACTGTCTTCTTCAAAGAGTTGCTGCACTATCAACATTCAGTGCTGCCTTCTTTGCGGACATGAGTAGCAGACAACCTTCCTCAGACCGAAGATAACATCATACACCGACCGCCACTCCGAGCTTCATAGCACTGCTCCATCCTTTGTATAGCAATGTCCAAGCGTCCATCCTCGCCGAACAAAGTGACCAAAACAACGCCAAACTCTGTCACTGATCTACACGCCAAACTCACGCAATGGCAGCTGTTCCATCCTCCTAGTCCGATCAGCGACACAGAACATCGACTAACCGTACATAGCATTGCAATCTTGCTAAACTCCAGCAACACTCTGTCACTGTCCACCACCACCAGCCATGTTCGTTGATCAGCAACGCCGCCGCCGATGCACGGACTAAGCGCAGCACATCCTCGTTGCAATAGCAACCAAACCCGAAGCCTCTTCGCTAGTTCTTCCTCTCTCGCGCACTCCCTTACTACAACACTCCAGTCAAGTTGCCGATTAACCCACGATACGTCACCGTCATGTCTTCGCACGGCCACATTCAATAACACGCACAGACGAAGCACAACACAAGTTCACGGCCATTGTTCAGAACTCCACTGATTAGCTAAAGTCAGGTTCGGTTGATGATTTATTTTATTTATTTATTTATTTATCATTATTATTATATTATATTATATTATTATTTGATTAGATCCTTAGTGAGTTATCATAGTTTAAGTATATAATAATTTAGTATATTACTTTTAGCATTAATGTTCTTTATTATTAAGTATTGATTTAAGAAAATGTCTCCTTAATAGAAGTAACATGGATATAAATGTATATATATATGTGTGTGTGTGTATGTATGTTAGATTAGAAATCTCTAGATTTAGGTTTTTTTTAGAATTGTTGACATAGGAAATCGTTTTTTTTAAATAAGAATTAATAAAAGACTTTTAAAAAAAAATAGGATTTTTAGAGTATTTTTTTAAAACAAAAACACTCAAGAGTTAAGACCTCTTTAGATTTTTTTCAAATAAACTAAATCGATTGAATACATAAACTCGGTCGGTTTTCAAAAAATTAAAAAGAATCAACATACTAAAGTTTTCGGAAAGAACTACGATTATCTGATCCCGGCTAAGGGGTACGTAGGCACTTTCAAGGCGACGATAAAATCTATATAAACTTAGTTTTTTTTTTTTTCTTTTTCTTTTGATTGTGATTTTTTATTTTTAAATATTATAATTAGAAGAATAATCTTAATTTCGGTAAATAGATAGTGGTACCCGTTAAGGTTTAATAGGTTAGCTCTCGAATTCAGAATTCTCTGATTTTTTATTTGAATTAAAATCAAAAACCAATAGTTAAATTATAATCAATCCACCCAATTAATTATGATTTTTTTTCCCTAACTTCGATCGGGTGGCGACTCCAAAAACTTTTCCTAAATAAGAAACTAGAATTTCTCAATTTTTTTAGTCAAGAATTAATATTAAATGGGTTAAGGTTTAGTATTAATCGAAAATAGAGAAATTAATTTTAAATAAAAGAAACCAAAAAATCAGGCTTAACAGTAATGCTCTTAATAGGCCGCACATACAAGCCAAGTTTATCATTGTGCGCTTGGGAGTCAAAGCTCTTTACTAAGCAGCAACAATGTATAGACTAGATGTCATGTTTGCTATCGATTTTTCTTTTAAATAATTAAGAAGGTCCAATAATGAGATGTAAATTGTTCTGTGGGATTAGCCTTACGCGACTAAGAGATAAGCCTCTTACTTAGCAGCGACAATGGCAATAAAGAGATACAGACAAACAAAATCATGTTCCATAAGATAATATTAGTGATAGAGAAAGAAACTTCTTTCATTGATATGAAGTGACTATCACTTCACTTGCATGTAACAAGAAAAAAGAAGAGAGAAAACTAGTGAGGTCATCCTCTACTCTTAGGAGTTTTCACACCTCTTTTTATGAAGCACCTTCAGTTTCCATAATATTATTTGCTCGCTTGCATTTCTTTATACCTCCATGACAACCACACATTCTTTTCTTCTTAGATGCTTGAGCATAAGTTTCTTCCACCATAAGTAGCAATGTCTTAGGAGGCTCTTTTATATTTTGCAATGCTGCCTCTTCATGTTCATTGAAAAAAGTTGCTTCAGCAAAGTGTAATTCATTATATGTAAATAAGTCCTTTGTTGCAGGATTAAAAAAATCCTTCTCATCCCAATAACCCTTAATGCATTAATGCCATGTTGAGGTTATCATGTAGTGATCACACAGCTATGTCCTTCCCATAAGGAGGTGATAAGATGTAGGCACATCAATCACATGGAACTACGTGGGCCTGTAGATAGATCTAACATTAAAGTCTACTTTGACGCACCATATTATCTTCTTGGAAGATTCATAGAAGATGTTTAATAGGAGAGGTCATTTCACTAAGTGTCGAATGTTTATCTTTGCAGCTCTGAAAGTAGACATCGGCATAACATTGAGTAAGGATCCATTGTCGATGATAGTCCTCTTGATAAGATAACCATTGAGTATGATTTCCACATATAGAGGGTGATTGTAATTAAGATTCTCGGTATATATGTTAGCATTAGTAAATGTAATTGCATTTTCACTCGTTGAAACTATCTCTACAGAAAGTCATGTAGCATGTTTCTTGTATTGACTTTACACAACCCTCATGAGCGTGGTCGCTACCTCAAACTGAACATCCTCATTAAAGTTGATAAGATCAAAGAAATTCCTAATATTAATAGTGTTTAATAAAGCAAGGATAGCGCTGTCATCTCTACTTGTCTTGAACTCAGATCCTCTATGCTTAACTTTGTACACTTTGATAGGTTATTCATCCATACTTTTCGTTTTATAGGGTCATGAGTGATAACATTCATAACACTACATTAAGTGCTGTGAGCTGGAAGTGGGTTATTCCGAACATTACTATCTTTAATAATCAATTCTCCGTTCTGGACACATTCATTAAGTATTTTCTTTAGTGCCCTACGATCTTTTGCTAGGTGGCCTACAATCCTATGGAATCTACAAAACTTAAGGTTAATTTTTTCCTTATCCATCGGTAAGCATTCAACCTTAGGAAGTCTAATATTTCCATCTTATAGCCATTGCTTGAGTAAGGCGTGCACTTTTCCCATTGGGCATGGGTATACCAAAGATGGTTTAGTGTTTACAAACTTCTCACTTCTAGATTTCTTTACTCCTTTAGGATTCTCCTCTTAGGTTAAATTCACCAAAGGTGTGCACTTGTTAAACCTTGCAATTTCATTTTTTTGCCTTGCTACTAAGTTATTAGTCCTTCGTGCATTTTTGGCCAATGTCATAAAGGAAGCTAATGAAAGATTTTCAAGATAGACTATGGATTCAGGAAACATTCCACAAATACAAATCTTAACCAACTCCCTTTCATCACAGATATCTTATATATCTAAAGAAAGTTCTCTAAAGTGCACAATATAGTCCATGAGATCCTCCTTAGACCTCTAGCGAATTCATCCCATTTCAATGAGAGTTACCTTTTCTTCAGTAGAGAAGAATTTTTCCAAAAATATCCTGCACATTCTACTCCTTGAATTGACTAATCCTAACGGGAGATTAACATATCAAGTGTAGGCTTTCTCTGTGAGAGACTTCAAGAACTCCTTCAACTTCAAATCATCATCTAAGTCATAGACTTCTAGAGTCTCAATAAATTTCAACAAGTGTTCCTTAGTGCTCCCTTTCTTCTCATTAAACAACAAGAACTTCAGGCTCATATAGTCCTTTGGATATGGCTTGATAACGATGCATGGATGGTATGGGAGCTTCAATTCTAACACACTTGATGTGGATTTCGTCTGTATTTCCTTCATATACACATCTAAATCCTCCTTAGTCACGAATAAAGCCCTTTAAGTAGATGTTTTTGTCCTTACTGACATTACAGGAGCAAGGCTAGTGAAATTCACGGGAATAGAATTCGCTGGAGCCGAATTAATAGGAGTAGGGTACACAAACTCAACAATTGTAACATGTGGAGCAACATGTAAAGATGATGAACCTCCCACCTGAATTCCTTGATTTATCAGTTCAAGTGGGATATGCTATATAGGTATAGGTTCTACTACGAGAAGTTGTTCCTCAACTCTAAGAGTATTTTGCTCACCAGTAATCAAAGAATTAAGTGGTTCAGAAACCTGTGTAACATATTGTTGCATCACATTGGAGGGACTCACAGCAATTGTCCCTTGTTGTGCAATCATGAAAGTAGCCAAAGCAAGTATACAATAGGCAAACATTACTCTAAGCTCATTCAGACTTTGACTAGATTGTTGCAGCTCTCGTGCTAGTTGCGCATTGTTAGGAACAACTTCTTAAATACCATCTCCTTAGTTCATACCTCCCATTGGAGGTAGATTTTAATTGTTGATAATAACAGTACCATCTTATTCTTGATCATTGCTATCTGTAGGATCAGCAGGTCTTCTTCGCAAAGGTACCATGACACGAGTCTCAAATCTTTCCTCCCCGGTATAGTCACCAAGAAACTGTATGGGGTTCAAATTAGGAGAGGTCACTTATGTACTAAATGTCAAATCGCATTATACGTAACTAAGGAAATGATTTAACTTTCACATATGGGATAATCAAGCGAGTTAGGATAAGGAAAAGGAGTAGTTAGGCTGGGTAAACTCTAACTTGTCAAATGATAAGTGGTGGAGCGTAATGGCATCAAACTCTACGATTAATAAAGAACAGGGTAATGTTTTTATAGTGTTTAAGTATTTGATCTTTTGTAATGAGAATCCGACAAAGTAACAACGTTTGTACCAATTCTCCCTCTTGTCTAAATGAAGATGTGAATGAGGTATTTATAGGAAATAGTAGTTAATCCCTTCAGTTGAATCGTGATGGTAATCAATGATTAAAATTGAGGCCTTTTATTAATAGATATTAAGTGGGCTATTTTCATAAGTTTAGGCCTAGATAAAGGCTCTATTTATTATTTTAGTATAAGCTAAACCAAGAAAGGTTGAATAAGGTGAACCAATCTAGCGGACCCTACTCCAAACCCACTATGTCAAATCTCCCTTGATTATCCCGAGTTTTTTATAGACTTAACTCTCTACTCTATGCCCTATCACCTTAACCCAAAAAGTTGAATCCATTTCGTTATTGGGCTTGAGGCCCATGAATCAAATTTAACTCTCTACAGATCCTTTAAAATGCAAAGATGCAATGTTGTGAATGGCGAAGTTTGCAAAATCATGTAAAGGTTACAATTCAACTAAAAGTTTCATATTTTTCAAATGACATGTCACTTCAGCAGAACATATATAAATCGCCAAAATATGTTCTTAATAATATGCAATGAGTAGTAAAAGCTGTATATCATACATGTATATATATATATGTATATATTCAATAATTAAAATTTAAACAAATGCAAATTAAATGTAAAATAGAGAGCGATATCAATTCTATAAAAAATAAGGACGAAACAATAAAAAAATCATATATATATATATATATATAAGATTTTTCTATAATCCCGTCTTTATTATCTCCCTCTTACTAATATGGAATAAGTGGTAAATGCTCTCAAAATTATATAAGCAAACATATATATGTATATTTATGTGCCAAAATACAATTACAGCATACTTAAGTTCTAAAATGGAATAGATAGGGAATTAAAAGCTTATATCTTGAGAATGACCATCACTATAAATAGGCTCAAAATTACAATATATAAAAGATACACAGTTAATAAGTATAAATTAATTTTTTTTTTAACATTGTGTTAGAACCAAAGATTTTTTCAATCAAACAAAATGTTTCTTTCTATTTTGAAATAGTTTAATTTGGGTTTACCTTTTAAAATCTACTATAAACTTTTCAATTTAGTTTGATTTTAGAATTTTTGAAACCAAATGAAAAATCAATACTTTTAGTTTAGCTTAGTTTGATTTGCAATTTAGTTCCCTTTAGTAGATTTTGTCTATCCCTAATTTGACCCTTTATTTTGCCTCAAAATTGCAAATCAAGCATAGTTTATGTTAACCTCCTCATCAATAATTATATTAGGGTTTTAGATCCAATTGATAAAGGCTGATAACTAGTTTCAAAAAAGAAAAGTTGAAAATAGAGAAAGTATGTATGTATATATGTATGTATATGCATTCGTACATTTATTTACAATATTAAAGTAAAGGAGGATGGTTTTGGTGTCACATCATTGAAAAATAAACTTTCAGTAGGATAAGGATTTTTTTTTTTCTTACTTTTGAATTGTTTACTTTTTCATATATTACATTCTTCACTTTAGCTTATGAAACTAAATTCTAACTAATGGAAATTGAAAAGATTTCTCACCCTTATGGTAGTTTCTATTGTTAACATATATTATGGCTAATCTCTTTAATTTTAGTATACATATTGCGCTATAGGTATATACATTTAATATATTTGTTATTGATAGGCCATTTTGAGCAGAGGTTCCCTTGACCTAATCCGATCTATTTGAGGCATGAGTTATGCTTCTTAGGCCCTATTCGACCTCCCTTTATGCCTACCAAGCTCCCTTGGTGTTGCCCTATCTCCTTTCGTGACTACTTAGCTCTAAGCAACTGGATGTTCCGAACAAGATACGTGTCAAGTCAAATCTAATCATATGAGATCCTTATCGACCTAGCTTGAGCAGCCAACTTGGATCCAATCTAAGCTACAAGGAAGACCTCTAAAGCTCTAGAGACTTAGGTCCTTAGGCCTAGGTTGGCTAAGTTTGCCCCGATTAACCCCTAGTTACATTGTGCAGGAACAGTTACCAAAGAGGGAAATTGGCCAACCATCCTTAGCTTGCATCCAAGATCTTTGGAACATGCCTTAATGGGAAGATTCAATTTCCATAACCACCATAATCCATCTTCCCTTGATAAAAGATCCACTTTTCTAACTTAACTTGGTCACATCCGCTATAAATAGAGGAGGAGGCCTACGGGTAATGACATCTACTCTCATGTACTCTTAGCTTACATTCTACATGTTTGCTTACTCTTGTTTAACCTTTTAATTTGAGCATCAGAATTACCTTGCTAGATAACCCCTTGACCATTCTTCTCATGCATTTTTGTTTTGCAAGCCCATCTACGCTCTCACATTAGGCTCTCAAGCCCAACTACTTTATCTACAAAAATTAAGATCAATATATATGTACTAAAAGTCATAAGGCAACTAATAGTACGCAACATCAACGATAGCAACAAAAAGAAATTAAAGAATTTTTTCTCTATGGTGATTACACAAACTTTCTTAGGAAAAATTGTAGTTGGGTCCATGATTAGATAGCCTATTAAATCTTGATTGTGACAAAATGTCAACACAAGGTAAAATACAAGGTGATGAATTTAGATCTCTTTTTCTTTTTTTTCATTCTTGCTGGTTGTTTGTACTATATATTTTATCATGATTTTAGTGATTGACTTGTTTTATTATTTTCATTGACATCTACTGGTTTGGTAAAATTTTGAGTCAACTAGGTTAACTAGTGAGGGGACACATTATAAGTTCATTATTTATTGATAATGGAAGATTTTACATTATGGTATGGATTTCAACATAAACTATTGTATTGTAGAATTATTCATTATGTTCGGTTTTAATATATTTATGTACCACAATCACATGAAAAATATATATATATATTTTATTATTAAAAGCGTGATTTTTCTCAACAAATTATCCTTTAACACCACATTTAATCCATATGAGGCCAGCCAATAACCATAAGCGTCAATTAGGCTCATCTACAATTTCATAACCCATACGACTATTCTTATCTATATCCTACCTTACCAAAGAACAATGATGGTCGGGTCGAGGAATCATATCGAAATTTGCATATGCTGACTGACATGGAAACATTTAATTTATTGCGCCAACTTCATGTTCTTAACATCACTTGGCACATCACTGGGCAAACACTCGCCACATTGGTTGCAATTCGTATTCGAAAAGTAAGTTTCGACCAACAAAACATGAAGTTATTTGGCCATTGATGTTAAAAACAGGAAGTTGATTCCTGACCTGACTGTCATTTTTCTTTTCCCCTAGCGATCGAAAGGTAAACAGTACATGCCAAATGCACGAAAAGGGCCGAAATGGCCGAGCGAAATCATATGGTAAAGAATATGTGTAAGAAAATTGGGTATTTTGCCAGCATTCTTCTACTAACAAATTTTTAGGTCGAATTTTCTACGTAAGCATACAGAGGCACCGACCATCATAACTTCAAATGCACATCATGTTGGCAGTATCTTTGACTAAAAAATTTCATAATTCACCCCACCTCATTTTTATATTTATATAAATATAGTCATATATATATATATATATATATACATATATACATACTTATACACATGGATGGAAGCGATTGCAATGCAAACATCTATTATAAGCTGGTAGTTACAGATGACGGGTTGGATCAAGGTCTTATTTCTTATGGAGTTCGAGTTGTAATGAGGTAGTCTATACCATTTGGAGTCGATTTTTTATTATATCTCATGTTTGTATTGTCAAGTCGTTTTGTAAATTGCGAACCGCAGATTGGTAATTCCAACATTAAACCAATTTGTATTGCTTTATTTAACCACGTGTAAGAAGAGAAAAAAAATTCAATACACTACGTATTATATACATATTATATATACATGATATATAAATACCAATAAGATACTAATATGATTATTAATAAAATGAATAGTTTTTAAATCAATTATCACGTGTAATTTATATACAACATGTATATTAACATTTTATTTGTATTTATACATCATATATACATAATATCGTAATATGTATTATCCACTATATCAGAATGAAGAAGGGTTTAGCACCCAAAAGATAGTAAAAAAGGCAATGTTCTTGACTTCTGGCCAGAAAGAATAAATAAATAAGGCATGTTGTTAGCTTAGAAGAGATCTATATGTATTTAGTACTCCAATATCCCACTTTCACTCCTGAAAGTTTTCCCTCACATATGTAGTCATATGTACTACGCTATAGATTTACTACTCAAGCATTGCCTTCTTTTTTTCTTGGACCTTCCTGTAGTTGATCCCACGGGCAAGACAGAGCATCCGTGAACTTCAAGTGTAATATAAATTGTCATCCCTATAGAAGATCTTATTTACATGGATTGCTTCACTTCCATTGTCAAGAAATTACATAAAATTTTGCTTTTCAATAAGGCATACGTTACAAAAGTTTTCAATGGAGAAAATACCTTAGGCTCTTGAAGGCTCCTACACCATTTGCATGGCCTGGAGGGATCGTTGTAGAGCTGAATACTACTTTTGCTCCCGGAAGATCTCCTATATGAAGCATAAGCTGGATCACCAAAGGCATACAAGTCATAATCATCTTTAATAGTTGGAGGAGCCGATGCACCCTCAAGATTAATCTTCACAATTTAGATACTGCAGCAACGAAAAAGGTTTATCGACTCGCAAAATTAGTATCTAAATATCAGGATGCAACTAATCATGTACATGCGGTTCCGTTATTGGTCAGGTTTGGTATCGATTAATCGGTTCGTAGCTTGATTTAAGAAATCAAAATGAATCATTTGGTTTGAACTAAACTGAACTAGTTAGCTTAAAAAAAAAAATCATGGTGATTTACAGAGGGTATTTCATTAATCTACTGTTTTATGTGCTAAGATATTAAAATACCGTGGCTGCCGATATTGAATTTTCTGGAAATGATTTTGGTTGAGTGACGACTCAGATCCGGATTCCGACACTTCTATATGTCCCTAAATTTTGCACATCGTCTCTGTTAAATTAAAGAATTATCGGTGTCGAATTGCCGCTGTTGTCTTGTACTCATTATTTATCATTGACCCAGACCTTTTCTTTTTTTGGTTGATGATATGTGTATTTCCATTTTCCATAGTATTTCCATCCAGCAAGCAACTTGATTGGCATTCATATTCCGATTAGATATGATCTCACTCGGAGCATTTGGATAGATAAATGGTTAATAATAAGGATGACACTCATAAATGATAGTAATAAAAATAAAATTTATGAATCAAAACGTATAATTATATTTAATTTAAATAAAAAATCGAATCATTAATTTAAGTTCGATTCAACAGACGAATCGTACCAAATTAAATCATATCTAGAAGTATAAATGAGACAAGCCCACTCGCAAACTACTCAAGTTCGGCTTGGCATTTACTCAAATTCGACTCATCCACAATTGAGTCAAGATGAATTGAGCTCGAGCTCGAGCTACTCGAGTAACTTATCAAGTCGAGTTCAAGTTTTGTGATATTTAGCTTAATAAACTCACGAGCCTAATCGAACTCAAGTCAAGTTCGAGTCGAGATCAAATATTAACTGAGTGTAAATATTATCATTATTTTAATCAAATTTATAATATTTATTAAGATTATTGAATCTAAACGAGTTTAGTCGAGTCGAGCTCGGACTTATCGAGTTTTATCTCAAGCCAAACTTGAGCTTTATAAATTAAAGCTCGATCGAGTTCGAGTTTTGAGTTTTTGCGTTCAAGTTGAGTTCGAGCTTAACACTGTATCGGCTCAACTTGACTCGTTTATAACCCTAATCATGCGTAAATTTATTGATGTGGTTTCGATAAAACATCCCACTTGCGTCTCCTGCAACTTTGTGGGCCATCAAATTAGAATTTGTCTAAAGAAGGAAAGTGTATCCCAAGAATAAAAAAGGGAAAGAAAGAAATACAAATATATAAGGATTAATGATAAAAATTGTACACATTCGAGGATATTTTCATAATATTTCCATCCACTCTAGGAAATCAATGGATAAGAAAATGTAAATCTTCATTTTGGGCAACAAGGGTCATATAGTTAATAAGAATCTTTTATTTATAAGAAAATATAAATCTTGAATTCAAGGCTCTCGGACCAATCATAAGAATGTCGGAAAATGGAAAGAAGCCATAAGATAGATGAACTTAAATAAAAATGAATATTTTTAGAACCAAATGTAGGTATTGTTTTATATAGGAATCGTTTATTTATATATGATTTCGAAAGCATCCTAAAAACATATTTTTGAAGGGAGAAAAAGAAATTTTATTTAAAAAAAAAAAAAGGACATACCTTTTATCCATATTAGTTGCATCCCTTACATGAAAATTTAAATCACACAACTTGTCTCGCCTTTGAATTGAAGGATTGACAACTCTGCGACATATTTCCGCACTCAGCACCAGTGCGAGGCTCAAAAACCAAATCTAATAGCAGAATAATCTTTATTTCACATACTCTTTGTAGAGAAATATTAGTGTGGAAAAGAAAATAGTATAAGTGTATAGTGATTATTATTATTTACATACAAGGAGTGATATATATATATATATATATATATATATATATAATGTGTTCCTAACAATTGGTCTACCATCCTCTACCTTATACTTACACTGCATCAATTACACTGTCTAATAAATATAATATTATTTAAATACTCATCTCATAACGTTCCTCCTCAAGATAGAGCATAAATATTGATCATGCTCAACTTATTACAATAATAATTAACCTGAGTTCCATTTAGAGCTTTTGTAAAAGGATCTCCAAGTTGATCTTTAGATTTCATGTATACAATAGAGATCAAGTTTTGTTATATATTTTCATAAACAAAGTGACAGTCGATCTCATTATGTGTTGCTTATTCGTGAAACACACCATTAGATGCAATATAAAGAGCAACTTGATTATTACACCACAATCTTGCAAGCATAGAAACTTTGAGTCCAACCTCAGTCAAAATTTAATATATCCACATCACTTTACATGTGAATTGAGCCTTAGCTCTATATTATGATTCTGCATTAGATTTAGATATAACATTTTGCTTCTTGCACTTCTATGAAACCAAATTTCCTCTAAAGAAAACACAATAGCCAGTAATGGATTTTCAGTTTTCCTTGGAACCCAACTCAATATGCATTTGAAAAGCATTATATACAAGAATGACCATGGTTTTTTAATAGTATACCTTATTTGAAAGTACCCTTCAAATAACATAAGATATATTTTAAGGCAACTCAGTGATAAACTATAAGGGAAGAAATAAATTAGCTTAAAACACCAACAGCATATGTAATATTTGGACACATTATTGTAAGATAATTCAATTTCCCAACCAATCTCCTATATCTTTTAGAATCCTCAAATAACCTTCCATTCTTGATGAATTGCAAATTAGGTATCATCAAGGTATTGCATGGTTTTGCCCCTAACTTTCCTATTTTAGATAACAAGTCAATTACATATTTTCATTGAGACAAGAAAATACCTTTCTTATTCCTCATCACCTCAACTTCCAAAAAATACTTCAAAGACCCTAATCCTTTGTTTGGAATTGATTGTGAAGAAAATCCTTCAAATATGATATTACTCTCGCATAATTCTTAGTTATGATGGTATCATCTACATAAACAACCAAAAGAATGATGCTAGAAGAAGAATGCTTACAAAACACCGAGTGATTGGACTTCCTTTAGTCATTCCAAACTTTTCAACTACTTAGCTAAATTTTCCAAACCAAGCATGAGGACTCTACTTCAAACCATAAAAAGATTTCTAAAGACAACTAACTTTCCTATACTACCCCTAAGCAACAATCCCCAATGGTCGCTCTATATAGACTTACTCTTAAAGATCTCCATGTAAAAGGGCATTTTTAATATCCAGTTAATGTAGAGGCCAATCATGAGTAACTGCCATGAAGATAAATAAACAGGTGAATGTCAATTTTGCTCTAGGAGAGAAAGTATCAAAATAGTCAACACCATAAGTTTGAGCATAGCCCTTGGCAACAAGACGGGCTTTAAGGTGAGCAATAGATCCATTAGGATTAACCTTGACCATAAACACCCATTCATATCCAATAGCTTTTTTACCTACAAGCAAGCTAACCAAATCCCAAGTACCATTAATGTCTAAAGCATTCATTTCTTCTATCATGGTAGTACGCTAGTCAAGATGAGATAAGGCCTCATGAAGAGTGCAAGGAATGGATACATGATCAAGAGAGGCAATAAATGAACATATGGAAGATGATAAACAATCATATGACATAAATAAGGAAATAAGGTAAGTGCATTTTCTTTTACCTTTGTGAAGAGCAATCTAGAGGTCCTGGTCATTGTTAGATGGATCCAATGTCAAAGAGGAATTTATTGCAGGACTTATAGCAGGAAGAGGCTATTGCTTAGTATACACATAACGAACTGGTGGAGGAGGTGAAAAGGGCATACTTGATCTTTAATAGGTTATGTGGTAAACCAATAAATCATCATTCTCCCTCTCTTTATATGTAGACTTAGAAGAATTAGAAAAAAAAAAAAAAAGGATGACATTCCATAAAATTAACACCTACAAACACAATAAACTTGTTAAGACTAGGTTAATAACATCGATACCCTCTTGTTGTAAGAGAGTAACTTAGGAAGACACATTTTATGGACTCGAATTCTAACTTGGTGATTTGAGGCCAAACATCTCGAACAAAACATATACTACCAAATATGTGAGGTTTAGTAGGAAACAAGGTTTTTGTGGGAAAAAGGATACTATAGAAACCTCACCATGAAGAATGGATGATGGCATACAATTAATTAAGAAACAAGCTATCAAAACAACTTCATCCTAACAATACTTAGGAACATGATTATGGAATAAAAGTACCCTCGCTATATTAAAAAGATGTATATTTTTTCTTTTAGCCACACTGTTTTGAAATGGTGTGTTAACTCATGAAGTTTGATGAAGAATGCCCTGCTTTATCACATATATGTCTTAAATAAGTTAGATAAATATTCCTTAGCATTATCATTTCTTGGAATACATATAAAATATCATGCCCCAAATTAGGGAGTCGTAACAGTCTCATCATATAACTCAATCTAAGTTAGAAGTTAGCCACTTTAACCACTAACATAGGTATAGTTTACACTAGGCCTTTGCCACTCCACAACTTTGAGTCATCCAATTCAATACCTATTTGGTATCAACTTCTGATGCAACATTCTAAAATATCTATTAAAAGAGATTCCGATGTATAAAAACTTGAGAAGAAAATAAGTTTTGTAAGTAACTTCAAAAAATAACAAAATAAAGATTTATAAAAGTCCACAGGTTTACAAAACATAATACTAGTAACAATAATTGAAAATTAGAAGATCACCTAAAAAGAACCTATTAGTTTTCTTAAAAATTAATAAACAAAATAGAAGTCTAGTCAGTTGATCTTATAATTACTTTAGTTTTACTAAATATAAAGTTAAATAAGTTCATTTTAATAATTTAAGTATGGTTATAATTTATCTCTAGCAAGTGATGTAAGCTTTATATTAAGTTCCAACTTGCTGCTAAAGTCTCTAAATAAGGTTTTGAAAATTTACTTAATACTGAGTTTTGGTCTCAAAACCTTTCGATGCAATCTCTGAAGATATCCCAATTGTACTTCTTACTATATCTGACTTCTAAACATTTCCCATACCAAATACTTCCTAAATAAGTCTATGATGGGAGTATAGTTAAGTCTCTCCTATTATCCAACTTTCCATTCAACTCTCTAAACTATAGGTTAGGTCTCCTCTTTACAAACCAACCCTCTGAGGATGTCTTTGAAGTGATTTCATCTAAACCTCCTAAACTAGCCAACCCTCTAGTTAAGTCTTTGAAATCATTATGATCCCACTTTTTCCACCAAATAATTCCTTTAAATGAGGTTTCATCATATTTTAAGTTAAAGTCCTTTCATCCACCAACCTTCTGAATATGTCTCTAAAGTCATCATAACCATGCTTCTTACACCAAACGTTATCCTAACTAAGACCTTGGCATTTGTTACATTCAAGTTTCTTACAATTAACCTTCTGGTTAAGCATTTGTACCCAAATTTTAAGTCACTCCTTTACCAGATCAACCATCTAAAAAACTCTCTAAACAGGTTCGATTCACTTGTTTTCACAAAGTGACTCACTTCAATATCTTATTACAATTTACAAGCATGACAGATCATGATCATACAACAAGTTCTTCATACCTACGATCACCATATTATCCCAAACTTCCAAATCCTCCTATCCTTACTTTAACACATATACACTACAACTAGTGATTTGTGCATATCTCAAATCTCATTCCATTCAACCAACTCCAAATCACTCTCTACAGTAATATATAACGCCAATAAGCTCCAAAACTTATACAAATAGGTCTCTTTAGATTTAATTATGAAAAAATATTCAAAAATAGCATTTTTACCAAATTTTAAAGGCTCGAAATTTACAAAAAATCATGAAAAATGCTTTTGGTTGAAATCTTTTCATAGGATTCATACATGCAATATAAGGAAGTTCTAAAAAAATTTAAGTTTCAAAACAAACATAATAAGGTTATTTTATACAACTTAAAAAATTGCTCGATTTTAGGTGATTTTTTAAGAAAGTCATATATAAATTTAAAAATTTCTGAAACTAATATTTTTCTTAGATTTTACAAACAAAAATATGTCAAAATAATTTTGTTCATAATTTTTGGAGTTAATTTGGTATTTTTAGAAAATATGGGAAAATTAGGTCAATTTTTGGACTCACCAAAACATGGCTGTCTGGCCACCACTATCCTCCACCACCATGTCGACATAGTGGGTGCTACTTCTACTGCCATCTTGTGGTGGTGGGTCACCTCCAAGTAATCTCCAGACTTAGGTTTTGTGAATCGGCTTAGTTTGCACACTATTACTTCTAATTTTTTTCTAAAATTTTTCTTCCTATTTCTATAATTTTCTTAGGTTACTAAGGGACTACGTAAAGCTTTGGAGAGTAATGATGATATTTCCTAAGTGATAGAATGTAGAAATGAGATTTTCTCTCACTAAATTGCCTTACATACCTATCCTTATGGTATGTGTACGTGTCCTAAGGGTGCTTTGATCCATCAACAACTGGCTATAGAGTTGTTTACGCCTCAACACAAATAAATCTGGTGTTTTGTGATTTTTTTTGCAATTTTTTATGATTCTTCCCCAATTATTTGATTAATTATACTTATTTTAGGGTATTTTAAGTATTCTAAGGTATATAAATATATATAATAATTATACCCGAGGTACGCATAGTACATTTATATATTATTTGAAGTCATTTTATAAATTTAGTATCTAAATAATTTATCTCTAAAGTTTAATTATTTTCCATTACCTAATTTATGTGCAACAAATTACAATCCAATATAATTTAGTAAAATTGACTATTTTTAATTATAATAATATTATTTTATTATATTTTTATATTCTAAACTCATAACATATGATTATCTAACTCTTAGAAACCATACATGAAGTATTACCCCATTTGATTAACTTCCACATACGTGCTAAATTACTCACTTGGAATAACTAAGTAAAACTATGAGACTCACATTTCCACCCCCTTCAAAAAAGTTTTTTCCTCAAAACTTTAATTATCTACCTTACCTAATTTACATCTAAATACTTTGATATTCATTTAGTTAACATAATTAAAATGGAAGACGTACTACCAATTTGATCTTTAGATCAACTACATCTAACTTTTGTAGTATCTAAATCTATCTGTCAAGTACCTGAATAAGTTGTTCCTCCCTTATATTATCCTATTGTAGGTCTATCAATTAGTTCAACTTATGACTATCTGCTTATTCTGTTTTCACATACTTTATGTTTTAATTCTTGATTTTTGGAGATTTGTTTGTCTAATATTTACGTAGATGATTACTTTAGTATATAATTCTATCGTAGATCCATTAGTTTACTTCTCATACTATGTTTGATTGAGTTTATATACTATCACCACATAGTATACCTGATGACATTCTTCTAAACTCATGGGCAAGGTAAGTCGATATATCACATTCTACTTTTCTTACAAATGTCTTTAGGTATTTACTTTATATCACTAATCCCCATTATCTGTATATTATACATCAATTCTAGTATAAGTACATAAATACTATAAATCCATCTATTACTTCTAACTCACCTTTATGTCTATAAGTCCATAGAGTTTTTCTTCATTCCGTATTTATCTCCTATTTGCTCATACCTTCTAAATTAGGTTATGAAATAGTATGTTCATTTGAGTCCTAATTTCAATCACTTTTTGAATCTGAGTTCTAAGTCATTTGGATCTATGATTTTTAAATATAACAGTTTTGGACCATCTTCCGATCCTCAATCTAAATAAAATCTCACTTCTAATAGTTTTGCAACCTAATTCTTACCACTCATGGCTATCTTATCTTCCATCATTATTACATATCTTCTTCGTTAACTTTTTGAACCTGATTATCCTTTATGTTGATGGGTTAGCTCTTATCATGAATTCTTAGTTAAATTTATTGATCTTTTAACTTCACCATGTTAGTCATATGCCACCTCATAGTTTCTATTGCTTTCACAATTTAAGGTTTAAGCATTCCTTTAACTAGCACGTACAATCACAAAATTGAGTTTAGCAAATCTCGATCCTCTTACAATATACTCAAAAGGAGATGAAACTGACTCGATAGATGAATTGGATTTGAAATTGACACAAATTTGGAACTATTAAGACATTAAGTAGTTTTTTTTTTTTTTTTACTGACACAACATCTTTTGAACCAACTCAAAGACAAAGGATTCATAGAAGGAGACACATGCTTTTAATAGATCTGATACAAGAAACATAGGAATTCACAAATTTGCCATCCTCATTTTGCATATTTATATGTACTCGAGATACATTTGAGAAATACAGTAGTTCAACCACTATATTCCAATTTAATAACATCAACTTATTTCCTTTCTTACCCTCGTAATCAACCACAAAGTGTACAACTTCATCATTTATTCCATAAACTCTTCTTGCTACACCAAAATATTACTCTTTTATTTCCATAAATCATTCCAATTCATCTCAAACATCCTTAGATATTTTCTTATGGTAACATTTTTTATCATCAATTAGTTTTCATCCTTTTGAATATAGGTCTACTTATCTCTTCCTCAATCTTCATTCTATATGTATACTAAATTCTTTACCGTACTACTTTTCAAATAGAACTCTAACAATTTCCTAAGAATTTCTTCTTCTTTTTTTCTCACTCTCTACTTAAATTTACTAAGTCTCCCATATATGTTTTAACGTGTCCATCCCTATTATAATTTACTTTCACCTATGTTACTCTTTACTATAACTTATCCATTTTTCATCACATTACTAAATCCAAATCCTAATCTCATCTTAAGACTCTACTTCAAGTTCTTAAAATTGTGTCAATGCCTTAACTTTACAATCCAGCACACTTTTAATCTTTATTTTTGGACATGTTATGGTGTTCAACATCATATAATAAAACTTTTAGCTTAGAGGGTAAAATCTGTAATGAGATATGAGAAGGTTTTTTCTTTTTTTAATTATGTTAGGTCAATTTAATGGGGGGCATTTTTTGGTATTTTCAAATTTTGATGAAGGGAATTTTAGAAGAAGGAAAAAAAGAACACCTGCTGAATCCTAATTCCTGAGTTTGAAGAGGGAATCCCAACTACACATTTTTTAGTAATAAGGATTCAGCATAAATGGCTATTGAGGGGTCATATTTGAACTGAATGGCGTAATAAGGCTTGAGTAAGACCATTCCCTCCAAGTGAATGAGCTATTAATATCAACACAAAAGGCAACAAAATGAGAAAATAACTTAGAGTGGTGTTTCATTAGATAAAGCCAAGTTATGCGAGAAAAGTCATCACAAAAATAATGAAGTAACGAAATTCAAATTTGGACATTACTAGATAAGGACCCAAACATCTAAATAAACCAACTCAAAGTAGAATTAGCTCTCTTATTGACACGAGACATATAAGACTGATGATCGTGTTTAGCAAACTGACATGCCTTACAATCAAATGACGTTACATTCTAGAATTGAGGACACACTTTCTTTAAGGCAAAAAGAGAATGATGGCTAAGCCAACAATGTACTTCAAAAGGAGTCAAGATACTCAAGTAAGTAATGGGTTCAAGAACCTCCATTCAAGTATCCAAAACATAGAGTCCTCCTGAAACATGGGCTTTACCAATAATCCTCTTCATCATAAGATCTTAAAATAAATAATAATAAGGAAAGAATGAGACATAGCAGTTTAAACTACGAGTAATCTGACTTACAAATATGAGATTAAAGGAGAAGCTTAGTAGGCTCAAGACAGAAGACAAAGTAAGTGATAGAGTATCATTTATAGTGCCGGAACCAAGAACGAATGATGTACAGCCATCTACTAAAGTGATAAGAGAAGATGAGTTATGTAGTTTAAAAGTAGTGAAGAGACTAGAATTGCCTATTATATAATCAATAACAATTGAGTTAATGACCCATTGTGATTTGGAGAAAAGAAGGCATTTATTTGGAACACCTAACTCAGTAACAATAGTGATAGATTGAGATGTTTCAATGCTTCCTAATACTAACAAAACTGAGCAAACTCATATGCAAAAATTGTAACTATCTGTTCAAATAATGGATCAGTTGTGCTAATAGCCATTGTAACATAAGCTGAATGAGATCTTTAAGATTTATTCAACAACTTTTGACAAGTACGTTTGGTGTAACCATGCTCATGACAATAATAACATTCAACTCTCTCTAACTCCTGGCTTCTATTATTTCTTTTTTATTAGATGACACTATAGCTCTTGGTCAATTACAACTATCAAGGTCACTAGAGGTCGAGGTAAAAGGAGCAACAAAATTACTATTATTTGTACAAAGTGCTCTTGTAAATACCTTATGTAAGGAAGAAATGTCAACTTTAGACAAAATCCGAGATTTGGCAACCTCAAATTGAAAGTTAAGTCCTGCTAGAAAACTCATAATTGCCATCTTCTCTCATTACTATTGTTGTACTCTTATATCAGCATTAAATAGCAATAAGACATTTAACTTTTCAAAAATCTGTTTAAAGTTCATAAAATATGCTTGAAAAGACTGATTATTTTGTTTAAGACAATAAAATTTCTTGTAAACTTCATAAATACAAGAAAATTTCTCTTTTCCACATTATAAGAATTCTAAATACTCCATTAACTCTTTCACGTACTAATATATAAAGCAGTATGGGCTAATGAAGCTTAGGGATCATATTGAAACCGCCAAACCAACCACTTCAATATCGATAGAGTTCCTTATTTGCAAAAATAATTTGCCATCATCTTTTCACCACTCTCTATGTATATCATCAGTAGGTAGGTTATCAGTAAAATGATGACCTTAAGAAATACTCCGCAAATATATCCTAATTGTCTTACTCCATTCTAAATAATTAGAACAAATAAGCTTATATTCTGTGATTTTAGACATTATTGGAACAACATCTATTTTGTGATCTTCAACCATGAAATACTACAAAGGAAACTTCAATAATATCCAAAAGATATATCCAATAATATAAAACTCTAACCCTTAAATTTAATCCAAAATGCTATTAACCAAAAAAATGAAATAGTTGCAATAAGTAATAATTAAAACCTAACCTCTATACAAAGGAAACCTTATACTTGCAAATCTGTTGTACCAAAACAAATCAGCCACTATACGACTTCAACAATCCATACAAGATACTAAATGTTGGTTAATGATTGTAGCAAAATAAAAAAAAATAAAAAATAAAAAGACTAGCAACTCCATATAGACCCAATAGCACTACTAACCCTTACATTTCCAACAATAGGAGAGCACACACCAATTTGAATTTTAAGATAAACCCTAAGCCACCACGATACATGAACAAGGCCAATAGATCACTCAAACAAGATGATCTAGACAAATAAAGGTCAACACTCAAAGAGTTTCAAGAATCAAAGTTCTACTACTATATAAAGAAATATAAGTATGGAAAAGAAAATAGTTTAATTGTATATTGATGTGTTCTTTTTTTTTTTTCCTTTTTGTACATACAATGAGTGATATATATAGATAATGTATTCCTGACAATTAGTATATCAACTCCATTCGAACACTGCATTAATTATACTATCTAATAAATATAGGGCGTGTTTAGATTGTATTTTTATCATGTATTTGATTTGTATTTGTTTGAAAAATGGTATTTGGAAAACTATCTTATCTATTTCTATTTTATAATTACGATAAAAGCAATGATTGAAGTGTTAGATTTGAGAAATGAAAATTCACATACTTTTAGGAGAGAATATTTGAAAAAATATATTTTATACATTGGGAATGGTTATTTTAATTAATATTTTTGTAAATATAAATAAGATAAAACGTAAATAAATTCAACTTTATAGAGATTTTTTAGATTTTTAATTTTAAAAGAAGGGTATATATGGAATTATGTTTTTATCTTTTTAATGTCTTATTCTTACCAAACACAAGATTTGAATAGATATCAAAAGATAAAAAACAAATAAACCAAACGGAGCCATAATATCATTTAAATACTTATTCCATAACACTCTTAAATACTTAACTTTCCAAAATACTTATCATTCATAACAGGTTATACCAAATAATAATTCTTAAAATATCCTTTAAATATGAATTTTGCTAAACTTCATTGTTTCCAAGTCCAGGTTAAGCTGACTACTTCCTATTGTCATAAGAAGGATTATCAAGAAACCTACTTCAAAATCAAGTCTAATTAAAAAGCCCTAAGCATGGATATCTTCAAGCTTATTTACACTTGAAAATAATAATCCCAACATAAGTGAGCAATGACGCTTGGTGTGGAGATATTGCCCTTATGCTTATAAAATGTCACATTACATGTGTTCAAACATATCCACTAATGCGTCAACCATATCTATCAATGGATATCAATTACTAATAAAATTTTTAAAAATAAAATCATGATAATGATCAAAATTTCAACTAGAACAAGTTTTGGGATCGAAATCGAATTGTATTCAATCCTAAAACCATATTATGAATTGAAGGTTCTAATATCTCATTATGAATTTGATGATTCTAAGATCTCTCTATGAATCAAATATTCTAAGATCTCATTTTGAAATTGACAATTCTATAACCATATTATTAATTCAAAGATTACAAAACCTTATTGTAAACTACAAGATTTAAAACCTTGACATGATTATATAAACCATAGATTTAAACATCATAACCTCATGAACCCAGAGATTCTAAGATCTCATCTCCAACACCCAAAGCAACTCATCTCATACTAGTGTTGCTACTCGTGACAATCATCAAGTATCAACTCTACTAACACTATCCACAATAGCATTCCATATCTCTACGATAACCTGTTGATAGTTTCATTCTAAAAGATCTAGCCCAAATCAAAGTTACTAGCATATTGATAACTTACCTATCTAGATGTGGAAATTTGGCACCTAATTCTTATTAACCATGATGTCCCGTAGCTAAACACTTCTTGCAAATTCATAACTAAATATCTATCATCCAACAACATCATATGTACATATACTATTTGCATTTAATTTACAACATCCAACAGCATTCCATTCTACATACTTGATTATAGCCAATTTGAAAAAGTTTTGAATTTGATTCAAATCGTATGATCATATGTAAGACAATCTATTATTGTCTTATTTATTTCAAGGGGTCACATAATGCTATCTCAATAACCTTAAAATAACTTAAACTAGTAAGTTAAAAATCAAAATAGGTCATTGTAACACTATTTACTAATCCAAGTCGATGTAAGACCTACATTGTTGACTAAAACAACTATACGATTGATCACCCAGTAAGCTTGGTCAACCACCTTATAAACTTGATCAACTACCTATGCGATTAACCACTTAGCCCATAACAACACACATGATTGGTATATTTCCTTCTAAATCGATTAGGATGCCTTTTTTTTTTACTCCTAGTTTGATTTTCTAACCCTAAAATTCCATCCAAGTCATCTCAAGTTAAATTTCTTACTCCAAGATCATAAAATTATACTTCTTATAAAAATATCACAAGCTCAACAACAATCTTCTTAAATTTACAAGTCCAGTTCATCTCAATTCCATAACTTAAATCTAAATTTACTATTATGGATAATGTAAGTTAACATTTATAAACTTATAAAAATTACAAACTTGATAAAAATAATGTCCTAAACCATCATCTATCTTAATTAAGGGCATCGCTTGTAGGTCTCTTTCCTAGTATTACTTCTTTGTAGGGTAAGGTAATTTTTATTTTTTTAATTTCTTTAAAGACAAAGAATAAAAGACGTATATAAAGGAAACAAATAAGAATCCTACTAAATAAGTCGACAAAGGGGCCCTACAGAGCATATACTTCCTGCAAAAAAAAAACAAGTACAAATTTGAAAAAGTAACACAAAAGGATCATTCTCGATAAAGCTCCCTCAAGTTGAGCAACTCCGACATGCCGTTCATTCCTCTCCTTTTACAGATAATAACAAGCGGCGACTAAAGCTTTCTTTTGTTTACCAACAAAAAGGTTATTCGAAAAAGCACGTTGTAAAGATAAAGAAGATAGTTGCAGTAGGTCTTTGTCCATTCCACCGTAAGCATTTTTTACTCCTCTCAACAAAGGCTTTGAGTATTTGCAGGTGGTTGTGAGATTCCTCTTCACTATAAAGATAATAGCTATTTGAGCTTACTATACCTTAAGATACTAGCTTATCCAGGGTAGATAGTCTCTTGCATGTCGTAATCCATTAAAAAAAAAAAAAAGCATATCTGCGTAAGGAAGTCTCGTTCCAAATTGTTGAGCACCAATTAACCTTAGTAGCCAATTCATACACCATCTTGATAGATAAACCCTTAGATCGCTTACTTTTCTATACCAGCTTATTCGATTTAGCTAAATTGGGCTTTGGATTACTAACATAGTGACGATACTTACTCAAGACGATTTAATAGGCCAGTCCCAACATGTGCTGTCGATGAAAGAGCATAAACGAGTTTCTTTTGCCACCCAACCAATAATGATATCCTCTCAAGAATCCTACTTACTAGTGGAGCCCTTAGATGCCAAAGATCATACTATAAAGATATTGCATTTCCATTTCTAAACTCCCACTTCAGTAATTCCAATGCAGGTTCTCCAGATTGTAGAATCTTCCTCCACACCGAAGATACATCATTAGGTATCTTTATATGCAAAAAATTTTCTCCTTCTAGAATTTCCATCTTGACCCAACTATGCTAAAGGGAATATCCAAAATCCATGCACAAAGTGCCATATGTATTTCAGCAGGGCAACATTATTCCAAATATCCAAATCAGTATTCCCAAAACCTCCTTCATCTTTGGGTTTACAAATCTCATTTCAACCTACCTTGGCAATTTTAGTTTCCTCATCATCTACACTCTACAAAAGCCATTTGAGCTTTAACTCAAGCAAAGAAGGAACACTCCTAGGAAGGGTGAAAATCAAGGACCAATAAACTTGTAATGAGAAAAAGACATTTTTTATTAGCTAAATGCGTCCTACATAAGAGAGGGATTTACACATCCAAAGCTTAATCCTTAGTTCCATTTTATTCGCTAGTGCCAAACACATAGAATTGAATCTCTTAAATGATAGAGAGAGACAAAAGGAACCCATGTTGAACCCCATAGAGTTGCAAATATTCGTTTGTATGTATGAATGAACACCATTGAAAAACACATGGCTTTTGGTTGGCTTTGCTTTCAACTTTGAGAAGCAATAAATAAAACTCTCCAATGAAAGTGAAATGAGCATGCCATCAAAAAAACACATTATTCATTCTATTGCACATCCCTAATGAAACCAAAATCTTTCAAGAGAACATTTTTCATATAATAATGCTAAGTGTCCCATGACAAGGACAAAAATATAACTAGAGGTTGGATCTCTATCAAAGTCCCTTTGAAGAAGCAATTGTTAGTTCCACAATAATATTAATGGAGAACATGGGAGATATGATGCAAGCCATAATCCACTTGATAAATTGCATAGGACATAGGATAGCTAAGGCATTCAAGGAGTGTCCTAATAAAGCTCCTTTTAACACTATCATATGCCTTCATGAGGTTTACTTTTTCTTAGTCATTCCTATGATAACCCTTCAAGAGTTCTTGGCTTATGATAATTAGTGCTATGCAAACGAGGTAAGCTAGTCAACCTAACCCACTCTACATTGATTCGCAGGTCAAACAAGCTGACTCTTTTGGCCCTCTTATTATGTAGGTTAGGATTTTCTACCTAACTTGCCTTGTTTGGATTAGTGAGTTAAGCCTACCGACCCATCAACCCACAACATTCAATTTGTTTGCATAGTTTAGTAGATTGAGCTATGCTAATCTGAATTTTTATTATATAAATTTTAAAATTTTAAGATAAATCAATAATGTACTTATGGAAAGAGTGTCACATTATCTTCATATTTGTTCGTTTATTCCTTAACTAAAAAGCAATCTTCATATCTACTCGTAATAGGCATGTCCAATCGTAAAACTCATGAAGCTTATATCATATTTCCATCTTAAGTCCAATTTATATTTAGATTTATCATGATGCAAGTCTAGAATTGTTCATTAAGCCCAAGTAAATTCCAATTTCTTACACACTAAACTTTACCCAAAATACAATAATTGTCATCTCAGAAGCTTCATGGAGATTGGGTGAGGACAACAACAACAACAATAATGGTAATGATAAGAAGAAGAAGAAACAACTATACTATTGAACCTAAACATTATATTTAAATCTACATCATTTAACCTTGTTAAACTATAAGGAGTTATAAGTTTAATGTGATATGCGGTATTACATTTAAACAATTTTTCTATATTAAGAACGCTATATATCAACCGATTTTCTATGTTAAGAACACTATATATCAAATGATTTAGACCTCTTTTTAACTTAAGGCACATAATGCCACTCCAAAAATGAATAAAAATAACTAAGAGTTACAATAACACTTCCCGCCAGATTAGTCGTGACAGCCATTACTTCACAAAGATATATGACTCTATTTTGTCATTTTGTTAAGGACTAAACAATCAGATATGAATATCATATAACACTCTTTCTATAGATACACTAAAAAGTAAATATGGAAAAAAAAAAAAAAAACGCAAATGTCTGACTTGACGTGAAGTTTTTTTTTTTTTTCCTTTCTTTTTTTTTTTTCAGTTCTTGTTGGTTAGCATGTCAATCCATCCTGCAACAGGTGCACCTGCTTTAATTTATGGTTTAAGAGAGATGGGCTAAAAAATTCTATATTTAAATAAGCCAAAATTTTTAAATTCAACTTACTTTTTTGTTTTTTTTTTTTGGGTTAAGTAGGATGGGCTGCTAACTTATCCTCTTTGCACAACTCTAACTCCAATGATAATATTATTGACGATTCTTCTACATTTTATGAAAGCTGTTTGTTCTTTTTCCTATCAGTGTTGATACGGCAACTTTTAACTTCTACCATTTTTGAAATACAATTATGTAAAGTATTACAACAAAATGTCGGCCTTAAATCCGCCAAAAAAGAAGTGTTTTCAACCTTTGAAACAAGAGATAGATAAGCCAAATGACTTCTTGCAGTAAGCTTCCTGTGGTAACGGAATCCTTAAATGCTAAGGTGATCTCCTTACCAATAATATCCCACGTAGCTAATCCATCATGTCTAGGAGTTTTTCTTTGTCTAAAGACCAAAGTACCAATTTAACATCTTCTTCTAATACTGGTGCCATTAGGTTCTCCATAGCTGATGGACTAAGGTACCTTCTGATAATGAACTTCAACCTTGTACAATAGGCATCACAAAGGAAGACTCCTTTAGGAGACTCTTAAAGTAGTTGATTGCACGAATAATTTATTTACTGAACAGTCTTGAAGAAAAAGTATGAATTTCAGTCACCTAAAGATATCCAAATAGCTCAGATTTTTGCCTCAACAATGACCCTTCAACTGAAGCTAAAGGTATAGAATTCTTTGTAATATCCATTCTTTTACGTCCAATCCGCATTGAGGGGGTTAGCCCCATTTTCTTCTTGCATATCGTTTGGGGCTTATTTGGCAACTACTGCCCTTTTTGAAATGTCACTATAGCAAATCTTGTTCAACTTCCTTAGCTGAAGTTTCAGCTTCTTAGATTCAAATAAAACTCTAAACATAGGCGTGCCTTCAGATTCGCTGCTCCAAACCTCCTTGACAATGTGCTTGAAGCTTAGATGTTCTTTCCAGTGATTAAAAAAAAAAAATTAAAAAGAGAAGTATTTCTTGAGTTTAGATTGAGCCTAAACTTAACAACCAAGGCGCTCTAATCTGATATAGCCAAGATTTGAATAAAAATCTTAGAATCTTAGAACATTTGAATCTAAGAATGGTTAATTAAAGCCCTATCAAGAGGCCAACTATCTTCATATCAACTACTTGGAGTTCATAACACAGTTCATGAATATTCCAATCTTCCAGTAATACCTTCATTACCACCACATCTATCTTCAACTTCTCTACATTCATTGAAATCCCTAATAATCATCCAAGGGTCATGTGTCGCTCGCTTCAAGGTAGATTTGTCAGTCTCACTCTACAAAGTTTCACAACTACTCTCAAAGTCGTGTTCGTAGATAGAGGTAACAAAAAGTCATCACATTCTCATTGCGAAAATTACGAGCACGGTTGGATGAGCTGTTCATGAAAACCTGGATATCCTAGACATTAAATTGCCATGTAATCCAAATATGGGCTGATGAGTGGATTTCTATTTGCCATGTTGGAAGGGTACGACCTTTTAATACATCAATAAATCATCATTTTACCTTTGTTTTCAAGATTTTGACCAAGCAAAAATTAGGGTCAGCACAAAACTTATTTACTTCTTTATTCTTGTTGGGGTTATTTAGGCCCCTAATATTCCAAGCTCCTATCATAGATATATACAAGGATGGTGCAGCTAACAAACCTTTCAAAAATCGGGAGAAGGAAAACGACCCCACCCCTCCCCAGCTTTTCTCCATATTTCTCCTCTCTAGCTCTTTTTTTTCTCGATTTTCTTTTCTTAGTTGACCTACTCATTGGCTAAATTTGTACTGGTTTTGAAGAAAAAGAAGGCTTGAATTATGTTTATAGAACTTCTAAGGTCGAAGCAGGACCTAAAATCCTCAATCCTAATAGATAACCTAGGAGGTTCAAGCTCTACGATTTCAAATTTGTTGCCGAAAACACGAGAATTAGCAAACTCCTTAGATAAATGACTCGAGCTACTTAACTCAGATGAAGAAGAAAATAGAGCCTGGAAAAGAGGAGATGAGCTTGAGTCTTTGGCCATAGCGATCGCTATATTCTTACCTTTGCGTTGCATGACTAGTGCTGTTGGTTTTCCTAAGTTATCTTTACTCTCTTTGATTTTTTGTACCCTTCACTAGTCTCCTTATAATTGCTTTGCCGACCCCAAAAACCGGTTTTGCCCTTCTATGTTCACCACATATTTCCACATGCTCCACTCTTTTGCCTACTGGACAATATGCTAAAATCTCTTTACAACCCTCTTCTTTATTCTCTTCCCATAAGAAATCTAGGCACTTCCTATGCCTATACCCGAAAAATACATTTTGTGCAACGTGGAGGGAGAATGTGGTACTCTATAACCACCCTATGCATCGAACCATACTTGCATTTCATCTCAAAATCCATCAAAAATTCTCCATCCACCTCCATCTCAAAACTGAAGCTCTTAACTAGCTCACCCTTTCAACCTTCGTTGTGATAATATCAACCTGTAAAAGCTTGCCTAATACACTCGAAGCATATTTGACGCCCTCATTGTGCATAAACTCTATGGGAATTCCCCAAAGCTTCATCCACACTGGCATTTTCCTAGGGTGAACTCTTGTTATAGACATTCTAATTCTCCATCTTTCTAAAATCAAGAGCCATTATAGAAGAACTAGGGCTACCTTAGTACAGGCTGTCTTTATGTTCAAACTTAAAAAAATAAAAGCGAAATCCATTGGTCAGGTCTTCTAAAAGACAATCATTGCCCTAAGCATTATCAGCTATGTGTCGTACAACTGGAAAGGCTTGTAACCTACCAGCGTATTCCACCATAATCTTTCTCCGAACTTTGAAACTTCTTTTGATGGCTTCACCCTGACCTTACCTCCTATACGCAAAGGAGGATAATAATTGAGGGCCAAGTTAATTTGTGGCTGAAATTATGACGTGACGGTAGAGAAAACTGCCTTTGCATGAGTCTCAGGCGATTTTTCGGGTCGGTAGTCTAAAGAAACCACTTTTTTTAGAGCTCTAGGCTGTGATTCAACCTCTTCTACTACCTTGGTTAACTCCCTTAGAGTGGAGTCACTAAGTGAATCAAGACTTTTGCAAGAATAATGAACCAGATTCATAGATTTTGGGCCATTGGTTGGTGAGCCAAAGCTAGAAAAAGAAACTACTTTATGACTTAAGGATTGAGGGCCTTAGTTGGACAAACCTCAGGCTTAGACACATCAATAACTGTCCCATCTACAGGAGCCTTTTTAGCTAAACTGCACCCTACTTTTTCAAACTCTCTCCATAGCCGTTTTAGGTTTGTCATCCATTAACTCATCTAAAACCACTTTTGAAGGAGGTTTTATGGTGGGTGATGAAGCTTCATTCAATGCAAGGAGGCCAAAGATGTACCAAGCAACTTACCCCCCGTGCTCCCTATGTAGCTCTCTTCGAGCTGCAAGAGATTTTGAAAGTCATGTTTTCCTGAAAAGCACAAGAAAGCTTAGCCACAAACCAGGAGGACAAGAAACAAAATGATTAGGGAACCAATGAACTAAACTAGAAAAAACAGTAGAAAACAAAGACTGAAAAAGGAGGAACTAAGGGAAAAAGGTTTAAAGCTTAGTCTTTAGTGGGGGTAGGAAGAAGAAAGAGGGTTAAGGTGGAAAGTCTAGGGAGAAGACAGAGGATTTTCTCTTTATAGACATTGTTTTTGTTTCTCCTTTTACTATTTATATTTTCCTAGTATTTATCCTCTGGCGGTTGAAATCCTAAATATGCTTATGGACTCACTCCGTCAGTTTGTATTATTCATTATCTCTGCGTAATTAAGTAATTCAAGCAACCTCACTTCAATGTTCTAACCTCGGGTCTAACCCATTTAGGAACTCTTGCATCTCGGACTCTTTACCCATTTTAAAGGCTTCAAGCACATAATTATTCAGCCAATTCGACTCAGCTTCATTACAGTTTTTCTCTCTTATTTTAAATTAAAGAACTTAGCTCCCAATCTCTACCTCGAGTTTAGTATATCGATACAGTATTTACCAAAAAATAATATGAAAATAAGTTCCGAATAAAAGTAAATACAAAATTATGGTTATCCGAATTTTTTTACACTAAAGTCATATTGGGCACATGCAAATTTAGTGTAAATTTTTTCAATTTTAGTGTAATTTTTTTTAATTTTTACTTCATTATAGTTTTTTATCATACTCATACGAATATGCAACGGAAATCACATAGCTCAATACAACTTCAATATAATTTTGTTATATGTATATATTCGTTGTAGGTTTGTGATTGTAGTGCAAAATCAGTTAAACACAGGTTTTCAAAATACAATAATTGTGCGGGTGTTTTTTCATTCCAATAGGAATGTAAAACACTTATATTTTAGATAAAAAATGTATTTATATGTCGATACCATAAGTACATACGATAAGAATGTAATAAAAAATAAAATTTAATCATTATCTGGATACATCAGTTGCTATTACAATCAAAATATAAAAAAAATAAAAAAAAATAAAATATAATGCTAACCCTTACACCAACAAAAAAATGGCCCATATCTAGATAATAGTGATGGTCATTTCTCGAGACTCACAAAAGGCTCAGCTGGCTAGTTTAAGGAGTCTCTAAGTGGGATAGGGCTAACATGTGGAGGTGGACAGTGTTGACTGACCCCTTCACCCATGATAGAGCTTTGCGAGTGTATGGTACGTCTTTTGCGAGGCATCATTAGCATACCATAGAATGGTTGATGAAAAGGAGATGTAACATGCGAAGCTCCTGAGCTGGAATCAATCTAACCTAAGTCAATGGAATATCGTCTCGTAGATGGAACATCCGGATCTCTTCAAATCCTTCCTCATCTAACCTTAGTCTAACCTCCCCTAGTACGAACTCTGTCATGTAGTGGTTAAGGTGCAACTGGCTCTAACTGCTCAAGTTAGGCACCTTCATCAAGTGGTGAATTTTGTAGAAATGGATGGTACAAGAAAATATCACTATGGTCCTCTAAAAATTATAAACCACCTTCAACGATCTGGTAGGCCAACTGTATTTCATCAGTCAACTAAACTAACTATAGGATATTGACTTACATGAAAGAAAGACAATTAGCAATCATATTACACGATAAATGGGGTTATACATAGGGTGTTATATTGATTATCCTATACCACTACAAATAGTCGAGGTCCACACCGAAAACCGGGTGTAGATGAATGATCTAAGCATATCGATCTACCCACTATCAGATGTAACCATCATGCACTACTCTCCAATTAACATCCGTATATCCTATAAGATCTTGCCAATGCAACTGCTCACTAGTCTACACTGGCTGGGGCTTTGTCTGAAAGCTACCAAACTATTGGATGATGCGATTCAGAAAATAGAACTTTACAATGTGGAAGCAGATGAAGGATAACTTGGCCGTCCAAAGACCCCAATCATTCATGCATATAGGAGGCAAACGTTGAAGCAAGTCTTTCGAGTTAGGTTGCCATATAACCTAAAATGAAATGTGTGTGAGTTAGAAGAGCAAAAAAATTAATATATGTGACATGAACTTTTAAAGCAAGATCAAACAGTGTATCCAATGTACCTGATGACTCGTCTACAAGTCAAACACCTCATAATATGACTAGACTACATGAGTCGATCCCTATGTAGTATTCCTCTCAATCCGCCATCTACCAACCAAAGGAACACCTTCTATGATCATGAAGCTAGACTTAGTAAGTGGTGCAATTTATGGGAATGGTCCCATGTCTAAACCTACAGTAGAATCATTAGCCCCTCAATCTTGGATATACCAATCCATGCAGCATTACATAAGTGTCAATATAGCCATGCTAGACAGGCCAATCCCTAACTATACATCCCTGCCATCCAAAAGTCATCTAATAAGGAAAGGTACATGAGACGTATGTAGCTAGAAGATTTATCCGTAAATAAAAATCCCCCTATCGACTGGAGGATATACACATGGGAGTGACGCTTCACCGTATCCTCATCAACATTGTTCAGTATAATCCTGAATCTACTAACTAGCCATGATAATCATACGCGGCTACCCTTCACATCATCAGATGGTGGAACATCACCTAACAGGTTTCTTGCCTCATTTACCTAATTCTTATTGGTGTTGCTAATGATAGCAACACTATCAACCCTAAGGCCTAACTGGACCTTAATATCCTGGAGCGTAACAGTCATCTCACCATGTGCCATATGGAATATATATGTCTCTAGCCTCCATCTCTCCATAAAGGCAATAATTAGGTATCAATCCATCTAGATGAATGGAAGTCAGCTAACAACCATGAATCCTACCTCCACTAAGTATGTCTCCATGTGTAGATCCAACAATATGAGCTCCTCGCTCATCTTCATTGCCAACTCACGACGTCTAACTATAAGTGCACCTGGTGCCTGTATTAAGTTACATTAACATAAACATTAACATATCAATACTTAACATACATATTAGATGAATGGAAGAAATCGTTAAATAATGTATCTATCCCTCCCATACATCTTGAGAGCAATGGGATGCCTGCTCACCCAAAATCGAAGGGTTGAAGGGTCCTGGGTCCATTTAACCTGCAATAGTGTTTAACATTCATCAATAACGATGCAAGTAATATCAAACAGATAAATATTACAAACTAACGGTAAATTTATGTATATGCATATGCAAAAAATTGTAATATGAATTACTAGCTTTATTCAGATCCAGACATCTATACCTATTATGTCCTTCCGTTCGACAGTAACTACGTTTATTCCTACCAGGCGCTTCATATATATCCATCTCCATGTGGTAACGTTTTCTTCTAGGTTTCCCTTTGTCTCTCTTTAGCTTAGACCATGGCTTAAGCTTTGAAAATTTCACTGCTGGCCAATTAATCTCGTCACCCAATGGAAAAAAATGTCTTCGGTATACATTAAGTTGATTTGTCCACTTGTACCATTGACCAATACTATTTAGGGCATTTGTCTTTAGATCATCTGCAGTTGCAAATACATAGGAGGAAAGAATTTTATATATTTACCATTTTTTGTACTTGTAATATTGGTTATCCATGTCAACAGTGTAAACTCTATCACCATCTTTTATTACTTCATTTAGCTCTCTTCAGCTACCAATTCTTACCTCAAACAATCCATTTTACCTACTGTAACTAATAACCTTATGCACATTTGCCCACTCACGCCATTTCTCTATCAGCCGTCGTGCGTATGTAGTGTACACCTTACCCCCCAACCTGGCCTTTGAAATTTCTTCGTCCTTCTTCTCCCACAATGCAATAGTATTATAGAATATCCTTTATACTAAAGCTACAACTAGAAAGCCACGAGAACCTTTAAGAATTGCATTATAACTCTCAACAATATTGGACATCATATATCCGAACCTATAATTACCATCTACATACAAGCCCATCTGTTAGTGTTAAGTTTTACAAACCAACGCAGAGTGTTCTCTTTCACTATCGACATCTCTTCTACTAAAGCAGAAATTTTTTATTGCTGCGCCTGCATGCCTACTACAATTGCCAATTTCTTATATGCTTGGTTTTTATGTTTGCAATTGAAATTACTAGTTATGTGTTTTATGCAATATCTCCATACCGCAAAGGGTAGTTGCTAACCATTATTCACATTGTCAAAAGCCTTCTTAATACCGATATACTTATCTGAGATCAAGCATATTGTCTCTTCCCATTTGCCAACAACATACTTCTTCAAATGCCAAATGAACTAGGACCACGTCTTCTTGAATTTCGTGTTAACGAGTACAAAAGATAATGGTACGAACTATTATTTCCATCCATTGTGTATGCAACGAGCAACTTATGGCCGTACTTTCCATACAAAAAGATGCCATCAATGCAAATAACAGGATGGCAGTATCTAAATGCATGTATATAAGTTTTGAATATCCAAAACACCTACTTCATCTCCAATACATCTGGTTCTACCATACCTTTCTACACCCACTTAACCTTTGATCTCCGGTTTGTTATCTTAATGGCGTTTATAAGTTTTGGAAAATCATTATACGATTTCTCCCAATTACCATACGCCATCTCTATTACTTTTCTCTTCCCCTCGAACACCCGCCTTCTCATCACTATGTATCCAAACTCGTTTTAAATACATTGAGTCAAGTCTATAATAGTAATATCAAGGTTCATGCTAACATTTCTAATGAATCGTCTGGCCATTAAATTACTATCTATCTAGGGATGATCTTGTCTTATTACTAGGTTAACACATGTGTACAATCTCTTGATAATCGTTATCACAAACATGCCATACACTTGCTTTTTACACGCTCTTAGCTTCTACTTGCATCCATTTGCCCTTTCTGTACAATAAATGTGCCATAACGTTGGGTTTGATTCATGTACTAGAAACTTACAGTGTCGTTTTATGTTGTAATTCTTTACAATGTCCTATAGCTCTTTCTTAGTGCCAAATCTCATGCCGACGCTTAACTCGTCGCTATCAATTGTGTTGTTGCATTGCGCATTCTGTTCATCTTCAAATGTAACATATCCACTGTCACCACCCATATTAAAGAACAGGATTGGATCTTTTACAGCAGACCAGTTGTGTTATGTTACAGGAGTTTAAATAAGGGCTGGCAAAAGCACAAATGGATTGGCTACAAAGACATCACTTCTTAAGACATCAAAAGTCATCCTGTCCCTACCTTTATCATCTTCCTCATCATAATTGGCTTCACCTTCCTCTTCACCCTTATCACCATCCTCTTTACTGTCATCATCATCATTTTCATCGTCACTACCATTGAGACCCATAACAATCCTTTCTATATAAGGATCATAACTCGGATCTTCTTACTAAATTTCCCCATACTCTACATCAAGTGCTTCTTCGTTCACATTAAAGTTAACAACATCATCTTAAACCATGTCATACGCTATAATATAAAGGTGACTATCATCGGCCATGAGAAAATCAGTTCTAAATGAGTGTACTTATTGTGATGTAATATTCACGGGGTTGTTACTGAGGCCTATACTAATCCGCCTGCCCAACCAAACATAAATGTGTTGAATACATCGTTCACCCAACGATTCAGCCATCTTAATAAAGTTTTCAACATCATCATCATCCTTGATGGGCATCAACTTATAGTATACACCGCCTTTGTAATATGTTGGATGCCTATGAACAATTTTTACCCTAACAATGCTAATCCCAATGCTATTACATATTTTGTTCAAAATATGGGCATAATTTGATCCCTTATTCATTTTCAGTTTCTTCACTGGCTCCTTATCATACTCCAGTCCTAGGTTACTCTTCACAATATTTCCATGTGCGTAGACAATGATTTTCACATAATCCAGTATTTTACCCCTAATTATTACACAAGTGACCACCAAGTTAATAAAACTTCATACAGTAATCAATTCCACCCATTAAAATTGACATTTCTAACTAACATAACATCATTACACAACTTCCATCTTTAAAAGGTCTTTAATCGACTACATTACTTGCATTAAATAATTAATATTTCTGCTACTATCGTTAATAACTAAATACAACATTTCTAAACTACTACAACAAAACTAATGCAATTTATATAAAGTAAGTCTAAATTTTTCTACGAAACATAAATTACTATAAATACTAAAAATTCATAACAAAAACTAATTACACAAAAAAAAATAATTAATTAAAAAAATAAGTTAAATGAAACTAACTAATTCTTGCAAAAACATCAGTATCTGAATACTAATACGTTAGTGAGATAGAGAAATTCGCACCTGAAAAAATTTTTGAGACAAATTATGTAAATGAGAAAACCGGGGAGGGAGGATTTTAGGGGCATTTATATGTGCACTAAAATTGCATCCCTCATGTAATTTCAGTGTAAAAATATTCGAATAGTGAAGTCAATGTACTATTTTTACATACTTTCGAAACTTATTTTCATATTATTTTTTATCAAATACCATATCAATGTACTAAACTCTTTCTACCTCAACTATAAGTGAAGGAATTTTTAAAGAATACATCTATGAAGACCTTGAAGTAACTTTGCTGCAGAATCAGTTTTTGTGCTGCCTTTTGCCAGTCAGCATCACCCTTCGATAAATATGTTCTATAACTACTTTCTTATCTTTAGATGTTTCATAGGTAGCAAAACCCATCTCCCTTTCTTCTATCTACTCTTCAAGCGCAAGTGGAATAACAACCCCAATGCAAATCTTTCTAATTCGATAAGCCTTGTCGGTTTGGGACACGCACTTGCTTGTTAGCCTTTTACACCACTTGACTATGACAGCTTCTTAGTCACATCATCGTAAAATTCTCTTGCATAACCTACACATCTACTGCATCTACTGTTGTCAACCCTATATCAGTCCAACCAATGTCTGTACTAAAGTGATAAGTGCTCAGTTTCGGGTTTTGCAGTAGGACCACATTGTGTTTGACGATTGTGAAGAGTGAACTCCTTAGCAGACAGTTGGGTTGTTGAAATTTTGTATTCCTCTAGTCATTTTCTAAGAGATAAGGGGAGTCAGGGTAAGGCAAGTACATTATTATCTCCAATATGCTAAACGACAACCAGTAATACATTAAGTATCAAGCTAAACCTGATGAATGTTATTTGGGAATACAAAATCTAAAACTCCACAAAATAATCAATTAGTTGTAAAACGATAACTTCAAGACTAAACTTAGCCCATTCTACCCATGCTTCACATTTCACCATCGTACTAATCATAATTCTAACTCCTCTAAGTCTAATCATTATAAATCTAGGCTCTATTACCACTTAGAACGATTAGGCCCTCGAATCGAGGCAGCGACTACTCAGCTACACATTCCTACAATCAGCAAGAATGTGAAAATCTCTAAACCAAAATCTATTTATTCTAAAATAATCTTTATCTCATCAAACTCTTAAAAACATGCCATCCAAAATACTTATCATTTGTAGCAAATTGTATTAAGGAAATTCTGAACATGATAAATCCTAAAACATCCTTTAAAATATGAATTTTACTAATACTTACAGTTTTTAAATCCAAAGTAAGTTCAATTCTTCTCATGGCCATCACATAGACAATCACAAATCCCACTTCAAATATAGGTTAAGTGACAAACTCCTATTTATCAACGTATTGAAACTCATCTGCACCTAAAAATTGTAATCGCAAAATGGGTGAGCTGTAAGGCCGAGGCTTTGAGATACTGCGTATGCGCGCGAATGCAAGATTATACATAAACCTGAACGAATACTATAATACATCAATATACCAAACAACGAATACCAATTACTCAAAAAATTTTCAAATTACGTATGAAGAAAACCATGATAATAATTGAATTTTCAATTAAAACAAATTTCATTATCAAATTGAATCAACAAATCTTAAGACCACATTACGAATTTCATGATTCGAAGACCTCAGTATGAATCCAAAGATCCGATTTGTAATGTTACTCTGGATCAGAAGATTCTAAAATTACATTAAAGTGATGCTAATAAAGGATGACTAATATTAAAGTCATGCAAATAGAGATTAACGTTACATTGAAATAGATAATGATAAGCATACAATGGAGGATGGATGTTTTGTGTATTTAATGTGTCACATCGTCAAGATATAACGACATTATGCGAGAGCCATAATATCATCCTGTATTCCACCATTTTACATAACATCTACCGTTTATTTAAACCATTAAGAAATTAAAAAGTTACAGCATCTACTCGGACCACAAAAAGATTCCATCCTTTACTTGAGCTCCATCCCAAAAGTTCATTTTCTAGCATGTAATTTTCTCTATTCTGCTTGCATTTGATTTACTAAATCTACACGCACAAACGACATAGAGTACCGTATTACGTAAATGGTTATAGCTTACCAACATACAAAAGTTCTGAATTTGATTCAAATCCTATTAATCATATGTAATATGTGAGACAATCAATTATGATCTTATTCAGGGCCCACATTCCCAGTTCTAAAACCTCAAGATAAACTCAAACTGGTCAACCAAAAGCCGAAATTGGCCCAAAATTGGTCGTTATAATACTTTTTCAAGAGCCCACATAGTGGACCGACTTCCATGTAAGCAAGCTGATTAATATGCCTTGTTTTGCTCTCTATTTGATTTTTTTACCTTAAAATCCATTCTACGTCGTCCCAGTTAGATTGTTACTCCAAAATCATAGATTTTCGCTTGTTTCCGTAATATTCCTAGTTCAACAATCCCCTTCTTATTGTTGGAAAAAAAAAAAAAAAACCTTTCTTAAATTTAACTGGACAATTAATCTCAATTCCATCATTCAAATCCAATTTCTCTATCATACATAATCTATCGATTCATAGGTTATCATCGGTAAACTCAAAAAAATTATAAGCAAGATACAATTATCTTGTATCTCCACAATGAGACCGAACGCCCAAGGAGGGAACATACTTTCACTCACACCAGCCAAATGGAGAAGGTGCTACTATACCACCTACTAACCACAACTACCACCCTTCAACATGCCAATTTCACAGAAGTTAAAAGATTTCTTTCACAAATTCTTGAAAATTGATGAAATCACGGCTATTAACAATTTAATTCTTCCTTCACATAAACTTGAATTTCTTGCAATCGAATCATGATGTGTGAACCCAAGAGTGGGAGCAAAATCAGAAGGTAGAGTGGAAGAATCCGCAAAGCAAAAGAGGGAAAAGAGTTGGGGAGAGATAGCAAGGAAAGTGAGAGCACTGGGGTTTCAAAAGAGAGCGTAGTTCTATGTGTTTACAGAAACATTATAAAACCTACTCGAAGCAAATAAACAAACTTAACATTTGGCAGGATTAAATCGACTAGAATCAAGAAAGGCGTTAAAAAGATAGATAGCTAAGCATGGCAAGGTGCAATTATCCAGGGATGGTGAAATGGAAGAGCAAGAGTTTGCCTTTTATATTTACCGGCTAATGCCGGTCCGTACTGGACTAGACTAGTAAACGGTTGTGTCGATTTTATGTAACCGGGCCACATAGTTTTTCCTTTGTTCCATCGGAAAGAAGAATGATCAAGCTCAAGTTAACAGAAAGCCATCCGTCTCGGTTCGGTTTCTTCATGCTCTCAATTTTATGGAGAGAGGAGACCAAGAAAGGATAGGATTTTTCTTATATTAGTCCAGCCATCCTTTCGCGCCTCCAACAGGAAACAAAACATCATGCGGCTACAGGGGATTGAGACTCGAAAAACATCCTGCTCCTTCACCTCATCGTGTTGAAATTTGAGCTCTGAATATTGCACCTGATTGACCTGTAATGATAATTGTTCAATCTAAGAACATCACAAAATAACAAATCATTGACATTGAGTAGAAACCATATCATATTATATCATTCGTAATAAGTATTTCCCATCTCATTGACATGCAGCACGTCCCCTTTGAGGGATCTGCATGGATGAGAAGAATTGCATAGAGATCCTGAACATGTTCTGTGACAAACTCCCAATATCATTCTAACATACTGCTCTGGAGCACACTTGCCTAGATGAAAATGCATCAAAAGATGGATTGTTTCATCATCACATGAATTTGACAATGACTAATACTTGTTTCTATAAAAACTGGTCAATTTATCGGCAGAACATGTGAGATGAGACATTCCAAAAGATCTAAGTGGAAACTGGGAACATGCTAACGAAAGCATGATTTCTTGAACTTCTTTTGAAATTTTCCTATGTACATTACAAAAATTGGAAAGCACTATGCAAACACAAAACTGGCTGCTCTATTAATGAAGGGCAGGTCCAAGGGATCCTCACATCTCCGAAATTAAATGGCACACCATGTGTAAATAGTGAGTTCATTGGATGCTGAACCTTGAAGGACTTGATGGCAAGAATCAAATGTTCAACAGAGTCTTGTATACGTAAAAGATATCGCGGAATGACAGGACCCTTACCAAGATGCCCCATCAAGATAAACTGCCACGTGTCAGATAAAATGTACTCAGCTAAAAAAATTTTAGATGAGTTAACATATATTACCAGAATATTTGGAGATGAAATTTTAAAAAAAGTGGACATGATCAAAATCTGATGGAAATTCAATCAAGAATTCACCATACTTCCACTTCTATTATCTTCTCTCCTTCTAACTGGCCATCTTTTGCTTCCTTGATTTCTTCACCTGAGACTTTGCATTCTTTGACATCCTAGAGTTGCGTTTTCGCTTCTTACTCTGCTGTTTGCCAGGTGAATCTTCAGTATGGCCATTGCTTTCACTAGAATGAAAGACTCTGGAGGGTTCATCTTCATCTGAACTAAGAATTAAATCCTCAACAATGTCTTCATCTGTAGCAAGCACTTCATCCAGCTCCATTTTCTTTTTCCTAATCTTCGTCTTTTTCTTCTTCCCTCCACCTTCCTTTTTCATTTGCTTGACCCTGCAAATTCGATTAGGAAAATCACTGATTAAAGCAAGCAAGAAAGTCAATTGTCCTACCACCTAGAAGAGAAATAGGCATGAACAGAAAGGCACGCATAGTAGGCAAAATCACCATGTCTTACTTTGAATCGCTTCCAGGCAGCCAAGATGAACTAAAGACTGTTGTGCCCTGCTCAACCAGGTCATCATCTTCATCATCACTTTCTGATGATTTGCTTCCAAAGAAGGAGGATTTGTCTCCAACAAGAATGCTGCACAATCAACCAAATTTAAAGATCTAAAGCTTAATATGACACAAACAAACGGTAAAGCAAACTCATTATAAGAACCTGGATTCCTTCAATGAGTTGCTTCTTCTCTGTGCTCTCTGATGAAGTGTCAGAACGTATTGAGACAAAGGACTAGCCCCAGAAATTTTCTCATCCTATAAGCAAGACAACAGTTTATTAGATATAAAAGACATATGAAGAAGCAATTAGCATGAGGAACAAATAAAAGCAATGATGCTGAGATTTAATAATTAAATGAAAAAATAAATAAATCTAAATTTTATATAAGGGAAAAAAAAATAAAGGATATACAGATGATGTTAAGCAGAAAATACAATTATAAGAATTTTGGTGGGGCAGGGTTAGAGAGGATAAAATTTAACCTACAATGAAGCACATGTAAAACCATATTTATTTTATCCCAGTTCCACCAAAATATAATTAAAATTAAAAAAATAGAAAAAAGGAAACAATCTTTCAAACACAGCTGCCAATAGCCACTGAAATGAAGATAAACTGTCATCAGAGCTCAAGTTGACTTATTGATCAGATTTCTATAAAACTGAAAATAAAATTTGAGGGTGAAGTTGCATACTTATGTATATGCAAACCCTTCTACGAAGTCTCAACAGCACTCACACAAACAGAAAATTTGAAAGCTGCCTTTAATTCCAAGGAAATACCGAGCTACAAAACAAGAATCCTTTAAAAATATAAACATCAACTTTTAAAACCAATGACCGACAAAGCCCGTTCTATAGATTAATATAAAGAATAGCCTAATCACAAAGCTTATGGGAGGAAAATCTTTCCATTACCTCAAGAAACAATGAAGCTGCTGGATCATTCGGAAGAAAAGACACAGATGCACGCTTTCTATTAGTATCCTCACAGTTAGCACTAATCTGGCATGAAAAAACAATGCACTTTATTAACATGCAGCACTGACTTTGACACACGTTAATATGCGTGAGAATCAACAAGAACTCAGTGTATCAGTTAGTAACTGCTGGTGCACATCTTATACCTGACGAATAAACTCCCGCATTTCTTTCCGGAACCTCTCAACCTTGGTGGATTTGGAAAAGCTGCGTAACCTTACAGATGGTACAAATGACAGTTCAAAGAAAGCAATGGAATAACTCCACTGTGCCAAATGTTCAGCCAGATCTTCAACAACAGAATAAACACAAGCTTCCTGAAATGATCGGGTTTTTAATGTCTGCTTGCTTACCTATAAAAAGAATATCAAAGAAGATTTCAACATAAGGCATAGAACATGACACAATCTGGCAGAGGACAAAACAATCTAGCTGGCAATAATCACCTTGAGAATGATGCGTAAATCAACAGCCTTGCCAACACCCCCAGTTGGAGGCCTGTTCAATTCCTTCATCTCAAGCATGTCCAAAAGAAGCATAGAAACGGGTATAAAAGTACCCATTGAAGCAGCAATCCTATTGAGCATTCTAATGCACCTCAATCTAAGAGGAAAATAACGAGCTGTTGGAACAAGACGTGCTGCCCCAGATATTATTTGTGTGAGGGGATAAGCAAGAGGCTTCAGATCAGCTTCTCCACTATAAGCACAGATAGCTCCAGTCCACAGCTCGAGGCAGTTCATGAACTTCCACTCATACACCTTTCGAAATGCTTCCTACAGAAATATCAATGAATAGCACATGGGAGGCAAGCAAAGGCATAAATATCAAAGGAATTCACTGGGGCAAAGAAATAAAGGTTTTTTGTTTTAATTATTATTGGGTTAACGGAGGGGTACAGCCGTAGAAGGCTAGCTACCTCTAAGCACATAAACCATCCTACAAACTCATGCACTAGCTCAAGGGGGAAAAGGGGAGGAAGAGAGGGGGAGGGAGGGAGGAAAAGGGTAAAGTTGGGGTTCGGGGGGTGGAAAGGCTCTTGGAACGTTTATTAGCCAGCCTGCTCCAACATTGTAGTTATGGAAGCAGACCTAGGCAAGCTAATCATTCATGGCTTGTAAGTGATGCTGCAACATCTCCTTACTGTTAAATATTAAAACTTGTTGGTTTTATCATCTAACACTTCATAGCAATAGGCATGTGTTTTAAATTGTTCTAGGATCAAGTCAGTTGTCTAGAGATGGGCAATCAACTGTCAATTCGGTATTATTAAAAGTCATTAAGGTTCTCTTACTTCTTCAACCTATGGCAAAGAGTAGAAATAAGGATTCATTAGAGAGAACCCAAAATCCCATGATAAGGAATTGTCGGTAAAATCAGGGGTAGTTTTTCCTCTTTCCTATTTTTCTGATATATAAGGGCAATACAAGGCAGTTACATGTCTGCCACTTGTCCTGATTTTACACCATGACTCCTACACAAGGAAACTGACATAAATCTCCAAAAACTGACACAAACCCAAGCCTGACCAGGCCATGTGAGGTCTGCAAGGAATCTGCATGCACGCACCCTAATGCTACTTTGACTTCTATTGACCCTTACAAGATTATAACACAAACACAACAACATTTCAACACAAACATACACTACTGACCCAACCAACATTACAGCATATACACGTGTTGACATTTATACTCACTAATAATTACTACATAAGCCAACAACCCAACATCAAGCCGATTTCTTCCTTCGACATTCATAGACAAATTTAAAAGGAGTCATTTCCTGATCTGAGCATGAGATTGAGCTTGTCTCATGTGCAACATAAACACCTAATTATAAGATGCCCATGCTAATCATTCATGCATTGTGGGTAAAGCAGCCTTCAGTGATCCATATCATTGACTTGCTAAATGGGTTTTATTTTAGATGAAGTACCATAGCACGCATTATGTGATGGGAAAAAAGGTATTCAATTTAAAGTAAGGAATTGTACCTTAGTCTTCATGGCAAGTGCCTCTCGAAGTATCATTGCTAATTGTCGGATACAAACAAATCCATGTTGATATGCAGTTCCCTGATCTACCCCAAGTAGTTCTATGACGCAATTACTGAGAAACTGAATGTGCTGCAGTTTGGTGGCATTCACAAACTGGCAGTTTAAGACATAAGCTTTGTAGATTCCTTTCAGGCAATCATCCAAACAGTCAGGACCAATGCGGATGCACAAATCCCTCAAGAAAAGAAAAGAGACAACAGGAAGTGCACCACCCCCTGTACCCCAAAAGTGAAGCACCACCTGGGAGACAAAAAGGAAAAAATCAAACTAACAAAAAAATAAAGATCACCTATTAAAGGATCCATAAGCACATGTTGAAATGCCTCTTGTTCATACCTTAATGTACTTCCTCAAGAGGCTTGGAAAAGCTGCCAAAAATACAGAAGAGCACTTAAGGCGCCTCAAAGTGAATGATATCATTTCTGTGTCAGTCATTTGGTTCAATATATGTAAGGCATTTCCAAGATATGATTTCACCATGTGGTTGTAGTTCTTCCACTGCCTTGTCTCCATGAGTTCTGTTATTGTCTCCTTCTTTCCACCGGAAGGTGGAAGTTTCAATAATTTTCTAAGAACTCCATCCATTTCACTTAACACAAAAATCATTATCTTATTAAATACACCACTTGTCATCGTCCCTAGCCCCCTGAATGAATCATCCCCCTCATCATCACCGTAGTGACTGGCACAACGAAAAGCTCTCAAAAGGGAGTGAATGGCACCTACTTTTCCGCTTCCTTTAATGGAGCTGCACCAGGAATCAACCATTGCAACTGTAATGACTTTGTCAGCAGGTTTTTCCCCCTTAGAATTTTGATGCACATTCATATCATCATCTCCTGGAATTTCCTTGTCTTCATTGTCTAAATCTGCACTTTCCTGACCAGATTCTAAAGCTCTAGTAAAGAAATTCACTAAACATAAAATGTCAAACCACAAAGACTCGCATCAAGTTTTTAACTTACATCTATATCCTCATCATTAAACTCTAGAAGCTCTTGGTCATGCTCTTTCAAGAACTTGTAAAATTCTGGATCCTACAAGAAAACATACAACATTATCAAAGGGTGAAACAGCTGATGATGAACTACAAAATTTGCCAAACACTATTCCAGTCACTTGTTTTGTCATTAAATCAATAAACAGTTTCTTATTGGCAAGCAATCTTACAAGAAGAACCAAGCTTTCTTTGTTTTAGTTCTTTTTCACTTCATATGTAAGCAAACATTTGACCTAAAATGTCCAAGTATACCAGAGATCATACAGCAACAGGTTCCATGTTAATCCACTACATATAACTATGAGATGGTTCTAGAGTTACCAAGATGAAAAATAAAAAACTATAATAGAAAATCCAGCAATACAAATAATAATTTATAGCTCCACATAAAGGGAACTTCATTTACCGCAGGATTGTGTCTTCACACCAAACACAAATTAATAAGTACTACCAGGTTATGATACCAGTTTTCACAATCTTAAAATCCTAGACAGGAAAATAGTTTTTCAACTTAGATTGTGATACGAATATAGTTGTATTATGACAAAAGTCAACATAGGCATCTTGCATAGAGAAAATAACTGGGATGTAGCACTACGTGCACCCGAGAAATAAAACACACTTATATGTCATTCCATATCAACATGGATAGCAAACAATTATAATCCAAGCAGAAGTTTAAGATAAATTAATTAGTTTTGACTTTAACAAACTTAGTTTTACATGACCCAGCAATTAATATCCTCATCCATGCCACACAATAGGACACACCATCTTCAATTTAATCAAGCTCCTAGTGTCACTGCTAAGCTGATAACCTCAAGTGTAGTTGTCTTGTGCTTCCACAAAGATAGTTCACATACAAACTCAAAAAAGGGATCCTTGGATTGATTAAAAAATACAGTTTCTGTTCAAAAAAACCACGTACTGCTGCTCAATGACAACTACAAAGAATAAAAGGAACAATTGCCGAATACAAACAATGCACAAACATATGACCAATAATAACTAAACATAGCTATAACTACGATTACCGACCTTTTCCTGGAGCCTTTTTAGCTGCTCCATATGCTCCTTGGCTTTGTCCCGAGAACTCGACACTCCGGCATCATTCTCCTCCTCTTCATCACTCATTTCATTTTCCAAGCTCTCTACCGAAGCACCATAATACGTCAAAACAACTCAAGAATAAACAAATTGAAAATCCACGACCCTAAATTACCAAATAACTAAAATTTGACACCATAAGACCTAATTCGCTTGAAATGAAATGTAATGTCCAGTCACGTATATACATATAAATTAAGCAAATATTGACATCTTGATTACCTGAGTCCTCTTTGTCCATGTTGAGTTATTTAGAAAATTCTTTTTGGAGGAAATAAAAGCGGGAAATACTGTAACTGTCAACAAATTACTGAGAAAGAGGAAGAAGACTCCGCTTCAAACTAAAATACAGGCACTAGGTTTAGGGTCTTTGGTTGCTGCCTGTTACCACGTTTTAGTTTCTAATACTCTAACCGTGGGCTTATGTTTGATAGGAATTGGGCCGTATATCCATGGGTCTGTCTCGTATGGTTATTATTTATAATTAAAAAAAAAAAAGACGAAGAAGAAGAAGAGGAGTTGGAAAACCTTGCAAGCTACTTTGGCTATTAAGCGATGAAATTTCCACTCTCATGACGCCACCTAGTGATCTTAGTGTTTGGGATTAAAGATTTTAGTTCTATAAACCATGATAATCAAGAATAATTCGTGTAAAATTAGGATACAAATTTAACAAGAAAAAGTACTGAAATATATCTAAATCCATGTTAGAAGTTAGTAATTATTTTATTATTAACCTTCTAAGTCAAGTAATTATTTTATTATTAACCTTCTAAGTCAACCACGCTATTATCTCTTCTTTTTTTTTGTTAATGGTATAACATAAATAATAAAATAAAAGCATATAACTTGAGAACCATGACCTTATATAATATATCTATTATAATTAATTGTCCATCGACCCTGTTAATTATTATTTCAAATTCTGTCCATTGTAATATGAGAAATGATATCTTCGATCTTTACACGTATAAATCTACACTTTATATGATATATTAAGATTCATAAATATATTAGATCATTTTATTTAAACTTTTTATAGTATGATGGCCTTATTACACAATTATTATTTAATAACACATATAAACACATACATTTTATTATTAAAATAAACCCAATAATCTCTCACTTGAGCTAATGTATAGCTTTATAATTATATATAGACCTTATAAGTACTCAAAGATTTTACTATCATTACTAAATGCATCATTAATAGTTCGATCCATTAACCATATTAATATAAGGCTAAAGCGGGTTTAGTTACATATACCATGATTAACTCTTCAATAATCACATACATTATATAATTGAATGATATAGCTCAAGCATAGATGTGTAGTATGGAAATTACATATAATGTAATCTAACATACTTATTTTCAATTGGTCCTACCTTAAAAGTTTAGAAATATAAATTTTAACTATAATACCTTATAAATGAAAATAACCTTAAAATTGGAATTAACTTTAATTGTAACCGTACTGTCACACCCCAAACCAAAGAGTTATAACAACCCTATCATATAAATCAACCTAAGTTAGAAGTTAGTCACTTTAGCCACTAACATAGTAATAAAAATCAACTCATTGGACCAATCACATGCAATCGAATTAAAGGACTACAAAGACTCATACGAAGATTACTAGCTCAGAACCCTATTCAAGAGCAAGACTCCTATCCTGACATCTACCTTTCACATTTATGTTGACTCAAATACTAAGCTTTAGTATGGACAATCACAATTCTCGAGCTTCTAAGCAAAAGTGTTGACCTGCCAAGTAACTCCCATGTAAGACTAAGCCCATATCAGGATTCAATTAGTTTCCGAGCCGACTAGTGTCAAACATCTGTCCAAGCTAAATTACGGGATACCCAACCTGAAGAGGAATCTAAACATCCTTTAGTGACTAAGCTCTGACCTAAACTAAATCAGATCTACTCTGACTGCTCACTCTTTTCGTTACTTCATTCAAATTATATTATATTCTAACCAACCAACCACCATATGATACGTGTTTTCTAGTATGACATTCTAGAAGAATTTCTTACTTTTTCCGTATCAAATGCTTTTTGTCTCTTTTACCCTTTTTAGTATGTTTCATATATTCTATTTGTAAATTACCCTTTTATCTTTTTATGTACATATTGTAACCCTTGTAGAGTGAGTATATAAGCCCTCATTGTTTCTACATTACCAATTTCCTTCTTAAGCAGCCTTAGTGTCCTCACTCTTAACTCTTATATATTTCCTTTAGTAAAAAGTAATGACCAGTAACCCTATAGATCGAATCGATGAGTCATATCTGGCAAATTGTAAACTGAGTAAAATCAATTGATGTGTCACATCCGATTAGTAACTACCTAGATTTGCTAATCCCCTTTTGTTTTCTTTTGGTTCCTTCCATTGTAATGCTTATCCATGTATACAACCTTAGAGATGCATCATATAGGTATAACTTACACAAAGCATTTACCACTACACCTCTTTGAGATATCCAACTCAAAATCTAATATATATCAACCTATAGTGTAACTTTTCAAAATAGTTTCTGAAAATAATTTGTTGGCTTAAATGTCCAAGAAAAGCAAACTTCATAAATTATATGGAGTACAAAATCTCAATTTTTAACAAGAAGTTTCAAGAATTAAATTGATCTGAGAAAATAAAGCGATTAATAAAGGATTTATAAAAGTTCACAAGTTTAAAGAGTATAGTAGCAATATCCATAGTTGAAAACTAAGGGATCACTAGTAGAGACCTTATTAGTTTCCTTATAAATTAGTAAAAGCAATAAATAAATAAGAATTCAGCCCATTAGTCTTAAATCTCACTCCTTGACCCTATTCTCTAATCTTTCGAAACTTGGAGTAGTACTAATGTATCTACTAAGGAACTTACAAAACAACTATAAAGGAATGAGTAACAACTTACTCAATAAGTGGAACGAAGACAATAGCACATATCTGATACAGAGCAACTAGAGTTTTTAAGCAAGTTTAGTTGGTTGCTATGCATATACAAGCAAGTGTCATTATACGGCATTATTCAATCGGTCATGAGATAAGAGAAATTGCATCCACTTTAATCCGGCTTGAGGAGTTTGATGTCACATACTTGTGAATTAGAACCAAACTAAAGCTTGTGCAAGGGAGATCACACTCCGCCGGGGACTATTTTCAAATTATAGTCCCCAACCTTACTACAATCTCCTCTCTTATCACTTAATTTGATTAAGGGTAAGGTAATAAGCATTTTAGCTTTCCTTATTGAAGGGTCCATGTTTAGCCTCAAAATCTTATTCGTTTCCCTTAGTAAGTTGCGATACATGTCTAGTTAGAAGTTAGGTAGAGTTTGAGTTAGTTTGCTTCTAAGGGTAATCAAGCAATTTCACACAATTCAATCAAGTAGTATCATAAAGCAACCAATATATAAAGTCCAATACTCTAGATAATCAAACAATATTCAAGTATACATACACATAAACAACTAACTTACAATCACAAATAAGACACATACTAAGACTTCCAAGTATTCTTAAAGAATACTTCAAAATATAGTGAAGCATTGATCCCACTTATTTGGAACTTAGTTGCTCTCTAACTTGGTTGTTCACTTGTCCCACCTATGCGAATTGCTTATATATTTAGTCAATTTATTATTTTAGTAACTATATAAGACATGGAAGACCATTTATTTGCTAATCTCCCTAGAAATTAGGTTGATTTTGGAACTTAATTTATAAGTTAGGAAGTTAGAGTCATTTCGTCCATGAATTATACTTTTGATACCCTCTGAGCTCAATTATGAGTGAAGTCATCCACAAAGCTTTTACGTCAGGAAGCCTCTGAGTCAACCCCTAAGCCTTACCAAAGTAAGAGCACATAACAAAACCAACTTCTAAATCAACCTCTAATCTAATGATTATTTAAGATTTCTCACAAATTATCCTCTAAAGCAACTTATGAGTTCTCATAGTCATGTATTTTCCTTCTAAGTACCCTTTTAGTCACCTTATGAACTAACCATGCAATCTATTAGATTTTAGATCTTTTAGCAAGATACCCTCCGAACTCAGCCAACTTCAAATTTCTTAAAAGTTTACCCTCTGACTCAACTTCTAAGCCTCCCCTATTTCACCACTCACTCATAATTTTGCCTTTAATTTAACTTCTAAGTGAATATCTAGTGGAACATTTGCCTCCAACTTCCTTTGAGTTATTCTCTACCCAAGTTCAAGTTGCATACAGCTTATTAAATTATCTACTTCCACCCTAAACTTCAATCACAATAGCACATTAACACTTCATAGAACATACCTCAGCTTATTTACTTCTCAAAACTCACATTTAACATATCATCACTCTCCAATTATCAAATTAACAACCACCATATTTCACTTATAAGGGTACATTGTTGATTTTTTCTATATTCCTTCCTATAAGATCCAATTCAACAATTGTAATATATAATAAATACTTAATTGATCACCTAAACTCAAAATCCTAGTGAAGTCCTTACAAAAACACACAATTTTTCTTTATCAAAAACACCATTTTAATCATAATTTAGGGCTAAAAAATTCATAAAAATTATAGAAAATAGGTTTTTGAAAAATCTTTTCATAGAATTTTAATATAAGTATAAGAAAGTTTATAGAAAAATTTCAAGGTCGAAACTATATTATTAGACTTATTTATTTCAATATCGAAAATTATTTGATTTTGTCAATTTCTTAAGAAGATATATTATAGCTATTAAATTTGTACAAAATAATATTTTTCCAAGATTTTCTACATGAAAATATGGAGGAATAATTTTTTCCATAATTTTTTAGGTATTGTAAATACTTTTACAATTTACAAAAAATTAGATAGATTTCGAACCCTCATCAGAACTGGCCACTCTAACTACCATCCATTAGCCACCTCTTATTAGCCAAGATAGCAATCTCCTTTGTTGCCTAGTAGTGGTAGCTCATTCCTGACGACTCCCCATGTTCACAAACCCTCCAATGCTTAATTTACGCACCAATTTTGTATATTTTCCATAATTTCCTCTTTTAATCCTTAAAACCCCAATTAATTTTTCCCATATTCCAACTTATGTGTAGAATTTTTCTAGAGAGTGATTCTGATTTTGAGAGCTCAGGTAGTATAGGAATGATTTTTGTTTTCTCTCTCCTCTTATATTTTAGCTTTATATACTAACTTAACATGCATGTTAATTATTTTAATTCACCCACACTTGTCCTAATTACTACCGCATGTCTATTCTAACTTAATCTAGCTACCCTAAGTGATTTGTAATTTTTTATTAATTTTTATGAATTTCTTTACACGTTTTAGCTTAAAATATAAATAATCGAATATTTTATTTAATTACATGTATATGCATATACTTAAAAATTACATACGATATAGGTATATATATAGATATATTACATGTTATGTTGTGCTACATAATAATTTTATTATATATAATATATCTAGATTTCTAATACAAAAGTGGCTTTACCAAGATCTTTCATTTCAAAATTAATAGAAATATCTTGGTTTCATGTAATAATCCCATATCATTAATGATAAGTATATTATCATCTACATATAAAACTAGAAAAATAACTTACTCCCATTAAACTTATAGCATACACAATCATTAATAGTATTCATCTCAAAACCTCATGAGACGATGAATTCATGAAATTTGTGATACCATTGACAAGACACTTGCTTGAGCTCATAGATGAATTTCTTTAATTTGTACACCATTTGTTTTGGATATCCCGAAACAAAGTTCTCTAGTTGCATCATATAAATTATCTCATCAATATCTCTGTTGAAAAACATTGTTTTAATATCCATATGATGCAACTTAAGATTAGAATAAGCTATTAGTGCTATTATAACCTTTAGAGAATCTTTCGATGAAATCGATGAGAATGTCTCCTTAAAATCGATGTCTTCATTTTGTGTGAAGCCCTTGACAACAAAACATGTCTTGTACCTTTCTATATCACCTTTCAAATCCCTCTCAGTTTTAAATATCCATTTACAACTAATGGGTTTTGCACCTTCAGGCAAGGGAATAATGTCCCATACATCATTATCCTTTATGGACTTTTTCTCTTTATTCATGGTATCGATCTACTTTTGTGAATTAAAACCTTCTATGGCTTAATGGGAGTTAATTGGATCATCTTTCATCATTCATAATGCCATCCTAATGTTTTTGGAGAAATACAATGTAATCATCTAGAATTGCAATTCTCATTTCTCTAGTAGATTTCCTTAATGACACTGGTTCTTGAGGTTGCTGAGTTTATTATTTTGAAATTTCTTCTTGAATTTGAATGGGAGGTTCAATATCATTGTCTTGTTTCAGAATTGCTTATTGAATAATGTTAGGTATGGTGGCCTGATCATGAACACTATCAATAAGGCATTAAAGGAATATCAACATACTCCTCTTCAAAGACAAAATCTTAAATTTTATCTCCCCCTACAAACTCAACATCCTCAAAGAACCGAGCATTATCTTTTCAAAGATTTCCTTAGTTGTGAGATCATAAAACTTATAAGCCCTAGACCTTTCAAAGTACCCCATGAAATAGCAACTAACATTCTTTAAGTTCAATTTCCTTTCTTTTGGCTTGCAAGGCCTAACCTCAACTAAACATCCCTAAGTATGTAAGTGCTTTAGAGTAGGTTTCTTGCTTATCCTTATTGCATTAAAGTCTTGTTAGCTACCTTAGTCGGTACTCTGTTGAGTGAATATATTGTAGTTTTCATTGCTTCTCCCTGATGTCATTCTAATAAGGTAGAATAACTAATCATACTCTTACCATATTCTTAAGTGTTTCTATTTTGTCTCTCAATAACACTATTTATAGCAGGGAATCTTAGCATGGTGTGCTGTAGGACAATATTGCATTCCTCTAAGAATATAGCAAATGGTCTTAGACATTGTTCACCTGATCTATCATATTTACCATAGTATTCACCACCACTATCAGATCTAATAGATTTAATGGTTTTGCCAAGTTGATCTTCAACTTCACCTTTACAACTTTTGAATGCGTCCAATGATCGGGACTTCTCATGAATAATATAAAGGTAAACATATCAAGAGAAGTTATCTATGAATGTTATAAAATACCGTTGACCATTCCAAAAAGCTATAGAAAATGATCCACAAATATCTATATAAATTAGTTATAAGACTTCTATAACCCTATTGGCACTCTATCTTTTTACATTTGTTTATTTCCCCTTTATATAATTAAAACACACGTCCAAATTCGTAACATTTAGGAGATCGAGAATACCGTAAGATACAAGTCTTCCCATTCTCTTTTTAGAGATGAGACCCGATCTCTTATGTCACAATGAAGCTGAATTCCCATCGATGAATTTGTGCATTAAGTTTTTCTACTAACATGTAAGGATTCATTACAATAGGTAACTATATCGAGTAAATATATATTATCACTATAAGACAAGGAACCATTACCAACTAAATTTGAATCATCAAAGAGACTAAACTAGCTATTGCTAATTTGACAAGTATAACCTAATTTGTCGAAAGCGATAATAGAAATCAAATTTCATTCAAAAGACAGCATAAGAAAAGTTTCGCTTAAATCTAAGTGGTAACCAGTCATAAGTAATAATCTGAAATTCCCTATTGCTTGTACTTCAACTGCCTTGCCATCATCAATATAAATGTATCTTTCATCATCACTAGGCCTTTAATAAATTTTACAAACCTACATGGGCACACTAATGTGAGTTACTACACTTAAATCTATCCACTAAGTGCATCTAGGCATTGGAGTCAAATTAACCTTAGAATAAACAAAACTAAGTATACCTTCCTTTGTACACTTAAGCACAATAGTTGGTACATTACTTCTTCTTGCATCCTTTAGCACTACAAAAGAAACAAGTACCCTCAGCTTGCTCTTTATTTTGTTTCTTTTATGGTGTTGGCATTGTAAGCTCCTTACCCTTCTTTATTTTATCGACCTTCTTATCCTTAGACGTACTAATTAAGAGAGCACTTTCCATCCTCTCATAGTTAAAACTCTTCTTCCTAAACACAATGTGAGATGAGCACATTAAGAGATTATAAATCCCATAAATTAAGCTATTTGATAGTAAAATTAAACTCTAGTATTGTAAATAACTTTATGAATCGATAAGGATAAGTAAGATAAATTTTATTAAATTATGAAATTAAATATATTATACATAATAAAAATCCTAAAATTTTGCTCAAAACCTAAATCGTGTACGAAACCCTAAATCCAATGTATGCATAAGTACCTAAAATTGAACTCAAACTTGACAAAAACTTTAAAACTATAAACCAAAGCTTATAAAATGAATAATTATATCCTAAAAGTATTAAAAACCTAATAAAATATAATTATTGGCCAATACTTATAATTGTGTAAAATTATTAACGAACACATTAAGATAACTCCTAAATATTATAAATATAACGGATAATAATTTAAGTAATAAATTTTATAAAGTTTTAAATGTTATTCATAAATTATTATATTATAACTTTATATTTGGAAATTTCTAATTTTTCTTATTTTTTTTCCTTCCTCTTTTTTCTTTTCCCTTTCTTTTTCCTTTTCCTTTTCCTTTTCCTTTTCTTCTCCAAATTTCCTTTACTTGCCATGTTACCTTCCAAAACATGCTTCGGCTGATGTTATGTGAATTCATTTTCACTATGTATTGGTTATTTACATAAAACAAAGCTAATAGATAAGGATTTGGTCTTATCAATTAATGATAATATCTTGCTTTGGGTTATTTTTTTCTTTTTGTTCTTTTTCTTAGTCACATAATTTTCTCCTCTTTTCCCATATATTTTACCAACACAAAAGTTCAAACACAACTATTCTTTATTTCTTGTCAAACCATGAACCATCCCCTTCCCTTTTCAGATTTTTTTTCTTTTCTTTGATTTCAAAGACAACAAATTAAAGAAGAAGAAGAAGAAGAAGAAGGAACCTTGTCATCTTTTATTCACCCAATTTACTAAGGGAAATAAGTAAGTAGTATGTATATTATAATTATTTTGTAGTAATCCTTTATATGTAGTCTTTTCTATACATGTATTTTGTGGAATTTTTTAATGGATTTATATATAAAATTAGTATTTTCTTATGATATGTGTTCATATATATATAAGTATTTAAGTATATTCATGTATATATACATGTTATATTTGATTCTACAAATGTTTAGTATAAAAGGATTTGGGTACATGTATATATATGCGTATATAATAGTCTATATATTATGTATTTTCAATAGATATGTATATATAGATGTAGCCATATATGTATGTATGTATGTATAAATTATAAAAAAAAAACAAGTATAATATATATAGGTATGGTATATGCATATAGCACATAAAGTATATTTAAGGTTACATTATTTAATTACATATGTATATATGTATGAATAAGTTAAGGGAAATTAATTGCATAAGTACATACATATATGTATAAAATACGTAAGTTAATTGTATAGTATATATTAAGTATACGAGTATACATAAATATTATAAGTATATTATACTATAATATTAAAATAAGATAATATATATAAGTAAGTATGTATGTCATGGAATTCAAGAAAATGGAAAGTAATTAATTTATAAAATTTAATAAAATACAATAATAAATATAATTATATACATATTACGTAAAAATACAAAATAGGAAAATTTTGAAAAATATAAAAATTTATGAATGGCACGTGGTACTTCCTTATGTTACCATGTTAGCATTTCATAAAAATTTAATTAAATTCATAATAATAATAATAATAATAAAATTAATTAATTATAAAATTATTAAAATAGAAAAAAATGAAATAATAAGTATTAAATCTTAAAAATGGCAAAATACATGAATTATGATAAAATAGACTAAAAAATGAGAAAATTACAAAATATAAGAATTTGATATTTATTGAATCATAAAATGTAAATAAAAGCTAAAAATAATAATTTATAATTATTTAAGTCAAAATAATAAAATTTGTAATATTTTTATATTATAATGGAAAATGTAAGTTACAACATCCAAAATGGACCCTTCTACATAAAAGCATGTTTAAAAACGATAAAAAATGACTATATATTCATAAAAATTAGAGTTAAAACGAAAAGGTTGCATACAATTAAAAATTTCTAATAAACCAAGAAAAATAGTTAAAAGATTTAAGTTAAATTATATCTATATCATATTTAGGTTATAGTAAGAAATTTGGATAAATAATGATAGATATTTAGTTAATTAGGGAACCTAATTTTCCAAAATACTTATAAGCTTTCTTATTTTTTAGGTACCCAATTATCAAAAACTAGAAATCCCAAAGGATTGGAGAGTAAGCATTAACCTAAGTGAAGGAGTTTTTATGATCTATTATTTGCTTGCAACATGTTATTTGTATACTGCTTGTTGGTTGATATTGATTGTTTGATTGAATGATTGATTGTCTTGTGTGTTATCATCTGTATGATAACTTTCTTCAACTAGTAAATCTAAAATAACTAGTTATATAAGTTGCATGTTTGTGAACCAATTGGTATATTGATGGAGAGTATTAGCTTTACAAATTTTTTAGAAAAGTATTTTTGGTAAATATTTTCCTAATCTTAAATATTTTTTGTATGATTTTTGTAAGGGCTTGTAGTGCCCATGAATAATATTTTTATTGTTAAGGCAAAGCTAGCACAGTATCTCCAATTGATTGGGAGAGGACTCACACATTTGTGCCTATGGGGCCTTAAATATATATTAATAGCGAAAGAACTCGCTTTATGTGCCCCGAAGGGCCTTGGATATGTTTGGTGTATGGCTCTAGTTGAAGTCCACCTATATTAATTGTTGTTTCTTAAACTAAGGTAATAGTCGAGTATCGTCTGATGGGACCATGCCCTTAGGTAGCCTCATGTGGTTAAGGTGAGGTGCTCTATGCACGTAAGTATGGAGGAAAAATTGACGTATAGACAACATAAATCTACATCTTCCATAGTTTCGGACTTCTATGAATATGTTGCTTACATTCATCGTGTTTGCTTACATTTAATAATGATTAATAACTTGTTTGAAAGGTAGTAATGAGGAATGAACTCATTGAGTCGTGGTTTACTCATTCCCCTATAATTTCTTTTGCAGGTTCCTTTAAGTAGGGATCAAGAAAAATCTTAAGAGTAAAGTACAAACTAGAAATAGGTTTGATGATGTGAGAATGGATTGAAATGTATGTAGTTAGTATAGAAACAATTGATGTAGGAAATATTTATATGATAAAATTATGTATAATATAATAGTTCTTGTAAATTATTAAGTTGTTTTGCCTTATCTTAGCATTTGGTAGGGGATAGCGATTCTCTATGGTTTTGGTAGACTNTAAGAGATTATAAATCCCATAAATTAAGCTATTTGATAGTAAAATTAAACTCTAGTATTGTAAATAACTTTATGAATCGATAAGGATAAGTAAGATAAATTTTATTAAATTATGAAATTAAATATATTATACATAATAAAAATCCTAAAATTTTGCTCAAAACCTAAATCGTGTACGAAACCCTAAATCCAATGTATGCATAAGTACCTAAAATTGAACTCAAACTTGACAAAAACTTTAAAACTATAAACCAAAGCTTATAAAATGAATAATTATATCCTAAAAGTATTAAAAACCTAATAAAATATAATTATTGGCCAATACTTATAATTGTGTAAAATTATTAACGAACACATTAAGATAACTCCTAAATATTATAAATATAACGGATAATAATTTAAGTAATAAATTTTATAAAGTTTTAAATGTTATTCATAAATTATTATATTATAACTTTATATTTGGAAATTTCTAATTTTTCTTATTTTTTTTCCTTCCTCTTTTTTCTTTTCCCTTTCTTTTTCCTTTTCCTTTTCCTTTTCCTTTTCTTCTCCAAATTTCCTTTACTTGCCATGTTACCTTCCAAAACATGCTTCGGCTGATGTTATGTGAATTCATTTTCACTATGTATTGGTTATTTACATAAAACAAAGCTAATAGATAAGGATTTGGTCTTATCAATTAATGATAATATCTTGCTTTGGGTTATTTTTTTCTTTTTGTTCTTTTTCTTAGTCACATAATTTTCTCCTCTTTTCCCATATATTTTACCAACACAAAAGTTCAAACACAACTATTCTTTATTTCTTGTCAAACCATGAACCATCCCCTTCCCTTTTCAGATTTTTTTTCTTTTCTTTGATTTCAAAGACAACAAATTAAAGAAGAAGAAGAAGAAGAAGAAGGAACCTTGTCATCTTTTATTCACCCAATTTACTAAGGGAAATAAGTAAGTAGTATGTATATTATAATTATTTTGTAGTAATCCTTTATATGTAGTCTTTTCTATACATGTATTTTGTGGAATTTTTTAATGGATTTATATATAAAATTAGTATTTTCTTATGATATGTGTTCATATATATATAAGTATTTAAGTATATTCATGTATATATACATGTTATATTTGATTCTACAAATGTTTAGTATAAAAGGATTTGGGTACATGTATATATATGCGTATATAATAGTCTATATATTATGTATTTTCAATAGATATGTATATATAGATGTAGCCATATATGTATGTATGTATGTATAAATTATAAAAAAAAAACAAGTATAATATATATAGGTATGGTATATGCATATAGCACATAAAGTATATTTAAGGTTACATTATTTAATTACATATGTATATATGTATGAATAAGTTAAGGGAAATTAATTACTTAAGTATATATATATATGTATAAAAAATACGTATATTAATAGTATAGTATATATAAATATACATGTATACTTAAGTAGTATATGTATAATATACTATAATACTAAATTAATAAATAAGCTAAGATAATACATATATAAGTATATATGCCGTGAGATTCAAAGAAAATGGAAAATAATTAATTTGAAAATTTTAATAAAATATAATTATATACATATTAAGTAAAAATACAAAATAAGAAAGAAACTTCAAAACATGCAAAAATTTTGAAAATGACGTATGGCACTTATCTATGTTTCTACGTCATCATTTAATTAAAATCATAATTAAAAATAATAATAATAATTAATTAGAAAATTATTAAAATAGTAAAAATAAATTAAATAAGTATTAACCCTTAAAAATAGCAAAATAAGTAAATTGTGATAAAATAAACTAATAAAATAAGAAAATTTAAAAATATAAGATTTAGATATTCATTAAATCATAAATATGAAAGAAAAAGCTTAAAACAATAATTTATAATTAATTAGGTCAAAATAATAAAATCCATGATATTTTTACATCATAATAGAAAACGTGGGTTACAACGTCCTAAACGGATCCTGTTACAAAAAATTTCATCCGAAAACAATAAAAATCGACTATAAGTTAATAAAAATCAAAGTTAAATAAACCAAGAAAAGTTAGTAAAAAATTTAAATTAAACTAAATTTATACTATACATGGGTTATAGTGGGAAATAAGACAAATAATAATAGATATTTAGTTAATCGATAAACCTAGTTTTTCATAATACTTATAGATGTATTTATCTTTTAGGTACCTAATTATCGAGATCTAGGAATTTTAAAGGATTGAAGAGTGATCATTAACCCAAGTAAGAGAGTTCTTATGATCTGCTATCTGCTTGCTTATTGATTGATGCTGCTTGTTGATTGATACTAATTATTTGATTGAAAGACTAATTGCTTTGTGTGCTATCATCCGCATGTTCACTTTCTTAAATTGGTAAATATAACCATTCAACTAAAATAACTAGTTATATCTATCGTATGTCTATGACCCAATTAGTATACTAATGGAAAGTACTAGCTTTGTAGATATTTAAGAAAAGTATTTTTTTGAAATTGTTTTTCCAATCTTAAATATATTTTATAAGAGTTCATAGTGCTTGTAAATAATATTTTTTTCATTAAGGCAAATCTAACATAATATCTCCAATTAATTGTAAGGGGACTTGCATGTTTATGCCCAAGGGGCCTTGAATATATTTTGATAGCGACAGGACTCACTTTGTGTGCCCAAGAGGCTTTAGATATGTTTAGTGAATGGACCTAGTTAGGATCCACCTATCTTGATTATTGTTTTTGAGCTAGGGTAATAGTTGAGTGTTGTCTGAAGGAGTGGTGTCCCTAGGCAGCCTCATGTGGTTAAGATGAGGTGCTCCATGTAGGTAAGTACGGAGGATAATTGACGTGTAGACGACTTAAATCTATATCTTTCATAGTTCCGAACTTCTATGGATGTATTATTTGCATTCAATACATATGCATTCATTTTGCGTATAAGTTCTCAAACAAATCTAATTTTAGTGCCTTAAATTTTGAAGCTATGTGAAACATCTCCATGATGTACTCCCTTATGTACCCTTTGCCTTTGTGTCTCATTGAGACAAGCTTTCCCAATAGTGTACTTCTTTTTACCTTTTTATTCTTGACAAACCTTTTCTCAATATCCTCAATGAACTCCTTAGCCGTCATAATATCATCGAACATGGTGCTCTAAATGCTTCTAGAATGACATACTTTATGATCATTAGACTTATGCAACTTGATTACTCCTACTTTTTCATCTTTCTCTTTTCATCAAAGGTATACTTGTTAGTGATAGTAAGAGGATGATCTCCCTTAACGCTAAGTTTAGGTCCATGACTCTGAGAATAATCAACACATTCTCTTGCCATGTTCTAAAGTTTGTTCCATTTAGCATAGGAATAGAATTAATATTGACAATAATATTTTCGATGGAACCAACAAACTAATAGAGAACAAAACAAGTAGAAATAAACCGAACTCACATATATGCAGTGAAACATGCAAATAATAATTGAAATAATGGCAGGCCTATCTGAAGATACCTTACACAACATCAACATCTAGTTTTTGAACAAAGATATCGACTTGTAAGTGGTACTCTTGGTGCAATGATTGAATACTGATAAGAAATTCATGCCAAATAGTTAAGTCTTCCTTTGGCCAGCTAACCATTTACAAAGGAAAATTGAATAATTATCACATATTTATCACTATAAGTATACATATAATTAGCCCAAATATTAACCTTCATTTGGGCGAGTTAATATTCCTATGATTCACGTGTACACAATCTTTTCTACATATTTAAAACAAATGATTTCTATAGGAGAGATCACGTTGGTAACATGCTATTTTAATTATTCATCTTGAATAATAAATATAAAATATTGCCCAAATTTGAATTTTAGTTGCCAAAATATATATTGTATACTTTCTTTATTAGGCCCATAGAATGTGAACAAGCCTTTATACTTTCAATTTGTCACAGTACATATCATAATTAAAAATTCTTAAAATAATTCGTGCGGCCGAATCGATGGAGACAATACAAAACCAAAGATAGCTAGAAATAAATATCCATGTCAAACCAAAAGCATATTAATAATTAGCGAGAAAGAGATGGTTTTGGTGTCTTCTTTTAGTTTACTACCCATGAAAATATTATTATTTATGAATTTATCATATAAAATGTTACAATAATACATACAATTATAATATTTCGTTAAGAATTTTTATAAATAATATATTTTAGAACTATTACCATTACTACTATATTTATGGTATTATTACCATTAATAATATTAGCTATTCTTTTATCTATCTATCTATATCAAGCCATAACCAAATAATTTGATTCCATCATTGTAAACCACATTTTTTAAACCTTTTTGTAACATCCATGGGTACATGTAATTGCAAATTGTTCTCTCCCTCTCCATAATCAGCAAAAATGTTCCATTTTCTTAAATCTTACTTTTAAAACATTTTTTTTTATCCAAACATACTCTACAACTATCATCCTTGTTCTCTTTCCTAAGTTAACTCTAACTTACTTATATAAAGTAGCTGGCTTCCTTTTCATTCACATTGTGATCTATAAAAAGCAGGTAGCATAAATCCATAACTTTAAAGAATTGGTAGTCCGAGAGTCCATCAAGAGGATTTGGAAATGAAGGCAATAGATGGAATTATTGATTTTTCTTCTTCTTTTCTTTTTTGATGTTAAATATGATATGTTTTGTAGTAATTTTGAATTTTTTTTTTTCATTCGTCATGAAAGATGTTTGGTACCATTATCATTTTAATTCTTTACATCTTTTTCCAAAATAAATAGAGAACATAATATCACATGAAATTGTAGAGTTCCTTTTTTGGGGTTTATTTTTTTATTTTAAATATGATATGGGTTTGTAGTAATTTTGATTTTTTTTTTGTTTAAAATGGAAGATATGGCTTCGTTAATTAATATTTTATAATTTTCTTGGTGTTATATTTGTGTATTTTAGTGTAAACTGAAATGAAAGCTAAGATAGAAGATAAAGTAAATAAATTGGTGTACCTAGTGCAACATATCTTCTTAGATCTTTTTGTCATCCATTCAATACTTTACTCGAATATATTAAGGTCAATTCGAAAAGAAGAGTATAAACTTTTATTTTTTTAATCATTTATCTTATATTTTCATTTTAATAACTTTTGTTTGTCACTTAATGTTTGATTATTATATATGATATGTTTCTGTTTTAATACCTTTTACTTTTCACTTTAATGTTGTTCATCTTCTTTAAACTAAATTCGAGTATAATTTTATTTACAATGGAATGTTTATTGTCGTTTAAACATTTCTTAGAAGTAATTCTTTTAATAGGCACTAGTGGATAATCATTAGACTCTATTAAAAAAATAGGAGTGGCCAACTAAATACATAATGGAAAACATAAATTCTTACTCAACACTTTGCACGAAATATTTTATTAACTAGGAATTAAAATATGAGGGAACTCAAATTAAATTTTTGTTGATTTAGAAAACGTTTATTTTTTCCATAGGTAGGTAACATATAGGAATCAAAAGCCAATATTTCAAAAACGGAAATTCCTACTCAATACTTTGTTTTTTTTTGTTTGCTTTCTTGTAAAAAAAAGTAGTAATACTTTAGTGGATCCATTTCTGTGGTTTCGCTAAATAAATTTTGTTCTAGGGTAATCTTGTTACTACTAGAATTCTGAAGCTTGTACTTAAATCTATGCAATGCTCAGTTTCAAATCATGAATTAGCCTGGCCCGAAAATGAGTGGGCTTAATCGCCTACCAAACCACCTAAACCAGCGTACCAGTGAACTGGCCCACCATTAAACTAGCAAGTCACTTAAAAGAGAGAGAGAGAGAGAGAAAAGCCATTAAGTTAGAAAAAAATAATTAAATAATATCCATTACATCATGACATGTTAAATTATCTTTTTTTTTTTTTTGTGATGGTGAAAGATAATTTTTTAAAAATAATATTATTGAACTAATGATAGATGTTTAATCATAAGTTGATTATGTGATAAGTATGGATGGGGAATTCAATTTAAGTTAATATAAGTATTTTATATAAAACTTGTCAAATGTTATAGGCTTGAATATAGGAAAAAGATAAAATTTGAGGAGAAAAAAAATAAAAAAGTTGAAACTATATTAAGTCGAAAATTAATAAAAAAAATAGAAATTATTAATGAATTAGTACAATTTAAAAAAAAAAGAGAAAGGAAGGGAAAAAAAATACACAAATTGGATCAAGTCAAAAATTAATCAAAATATAGAAATTATTAAAATTAAAAATTATATATAAATTAAAAAAAAAAAGTCGACCGAGTTTGCTAAATCAACCCAAGACCATGACTAGATGGGCCAATCACAATTTATTCCACATTCAACCCGTAAATTAACGATTCCGAACCGATTCAACCTAATGAGCACCATTACTTGTACTCATAAACATTGCATTACTTAGAGTTGATTTTTCCTAAGGATACCAAGGTATTAACCAAAAGGGTATCTTATTGCATGATTACACCAACCAGTCACTTCTGTTTGTTTTCCTACTTCTCTCGTTTTAATTTACTTATTCAAAAATATGATTGAATTCTTCCTTAAAAGCAGAATCAAACATTCTATGAAATTATAATTTCATTTTTAAATTACATTTTCAAACATAGGAAAAAGAGAATAAAATTTAAAATCACAATTCAACTCATTTCCATATATCAAATCTGACATTCACTTGTTATCACCACTTATGAAGGGTTTCTTCCTTCAATATGGGAAATCACCGTTTGAGTCTTGATTCTTTTGATCTTCAAACATATATTTTAAAACTTACAATAAGGGTAAGGGCTTCTTTAGTCCTTTAACTATTACTTGTATGTTTTATAATAAGGTCTCTGCATAGAGCGGGCATTTATCTTGCAATATGTAAATCTTGAAAAATACTGTACATCCTCAAAATGGTAGTCAATACCATCTGCCATTCTCATATTTTGGTTTAGATCATACTTGATGGGAAAAATGATAAATTCATTTAAAAAAATATCGCGGTTACATCTAATTTAAGTTTGCATTACATAATATGAATGTAATTTATATTTGATTGTGTTAACGTTACAATTACTGCAAAATATTTCATTTCAAACAAATTTATTTACAAAAGATATCACAATTTTACATCAACATACATCTATAGCGTATTATGTGACTATTTAATAATTTTTAATAAAATTACATGTCATTTCAAAAGAATTATTATTTGTAAATATATAAGAGTAAAATGTAAATTCATGCGAATTCATATTAAATTGAACAGAAGATAGAGATATCAAAATGTAGTGTCTTACTTGTAACTTCTGGGCAAAGGCATAGAAGGACATGACTTGATGATCACATCAGCATTGATAACTAAAACGATAATGATAATAATAACACATGACTTGATGATCACATCCCATTCGGGAGACTCTAAACTAAAATCCCTAACGCCGTGCCCTGCCCTCAATCTTCCTCTCCCCTCGACAACAAAAAACAACCTTGCGCCTCTCATCTCTCTTCCTCCCCTCTCTACCTAGCGTCACTCATCGCTCCTTGACAACAAAATACAACCATGACTTAATATAATACTAATATATATATACATATATATATATATATACATATATTTAGGGTTCCTTTTGATGTATATTCTTAAGTGGCAAATTTCGTGATTTCAAGTGCTGCATAATCAACAGTATTACATCTATCCATTTTGCACCGCATGCAAATGCAAATGAAGAATGGTCAACTAGTTAGGCATGTCTTTTTTAAATTGTATCGATATATATCCCCGTAAATTTTAATTGTAAACATGCTTTCCAGTTTCCATTTTCAATTATTAAATTTATGATATTTTATTTTAAAAAATGGTTTGAACTACCAACCAAACCATATCAAATCATTTCTTTTAAATTTGAAAAATTTATAAATCAAATTATATAATTAGGTTCGAATTTTAAAAAATTAAACTTTTTATTTTAGATTCAGTTCAATAAGGAGGATAGAACGTACTAACCAAATTATGCCTATTCCTAATAACAACATATTTCAAACTAACGCTATGACTAATGCCATTATGCTGGATTAGCAAAATTATATTGATTAAGCTTACCGAATCATTAAAAAAAATTGTGTTTTTTATTTGGTTTTCCGAAATAAATTCCACTTTTGGACATTTATTAGCGAATTAGTCTTTGTTTCTACTTTTCCATTGATTTTCTTCCTACTATCTTTTTCTTTGGTCCATACTCTTTTTCTAAGATGGTTTTTAACATAAACATTTGCAAATAATTTATTAACACCGCATGATAAAAAAATAAATACAATATATGACATGGAATACTAACATCAAATGAGTACATGATAACCATTATTTACTTCTACTTTCTAGCTACTAATATTTGGAAAAAAGGAAAATGATATAAAGAGATGGTTGTGAATGGGATAGGAAAGGCTTCCTCTTCTAACTTTTTTTTCCCTTACATACAAATATTAAGTTCAAAATAGAGGAGATAAGATTTTTTGGATTAACGGTTTTTTCAAGAAAGACTAAAGTATGTTTTTCACTTGATACAGATTAGACAAGCACTGTTAAAGAAATCATAGTACCACTTTACATAGTCTAAATGATTAAACTTTTAATATATTAGTTTTCTATCTTCATGTACTAATTGACACAAATCTGCATAATGTAGCATTGTATTTTTCTACCAGATTTAAGCTCTTTAAGAACAATTTTTTTTCTTTTATTTTTTCATTTATCCAGTTTATATTTTATTTTATAATTAATTGCAATGATGCTATATTTTTTAATTAATGTCTAACCACTCCAAGACAGTTGTTTATCATATGGTTTTAATTTTGGTGAACAAGTTTATTTGTTTTATGACATGTTTGATTTTTATATATTTATTTTTATCAAGTATTATAATTTCATCATTTTATTGCAAGTCTATTTTAGACTCGCATGTCATATATTTAGTTAAATCCGGTTTATGGTGTTTAAGTATTTCATACAAATCACATAATTTTCAATCCTAAACATCAATCCATAATCATATAATCAAATCCAAAAACATGCATACATAAGTATGCGCACAATTAACTATCTAACAAATGCAATTAAGTATAATCCCAAGCCTCCAAATACTATAAAACAGTATACCAAATTACAGTAATGTATCGATCCCAACTTACTTAAACTCTTCGCTTAATTACTCAAGGGGCAACTTGCACAGGCTATTACCAATAATTCCTATAATATAAATGTTGTTTTAGTTCCCACATAGTTACCAGATATAGATTTGATTCTATAATTTAAATTATTATCTTTAGTTTAAGGTCTTTCTTCATTTAGTTATTTAAGTCTAAGTTATAATGATCCTTATTTTAAGCTAGGTTTTATTTTAACTTCTAATTTAATCTCAAATCAAACTTCTAATTATAATTTTATTCACAAGTCCTAAACTGGCCATCAATCCTATGTTATAGGTATAAGGATTTCTGAATTATACACTATTCTATTCCTATTCACTCTACATACCCAATCTCGAATCGATCTTCTGATTTGGCTCTTGGTTTCATTTTGCACTTAAGTCTTAGGAACTATCTTTAATTCAAAAGACTATGGTGTCTAATTAATTTCTATTTAACTTCCTAGTTTGCTAGTCTTCTCTTGATTTTGACTTAGTTTCTAATTTAGCTTCTAATTATGGTCTTTATATGTAACCTTTAGAATTCCTTTCGAATCAATATGGAAAATTCATCTAATTATATTCAAGTATCCTAAATCTTCTATTTAGCTCATAACCTGTATTTCGATCGGTACAGTATATTATATTCCTAGATTAACTATCGGATTAGCTCTCGATATAAGAAAAATTTACATTTTTCATATAATTACCTAAATTACATTCCAAATTAGATTTATATAATATTCCTGATATTACAATATTATCAATTTTAACCTAATTTATTCTACTCATCTAATTTCCTTTATTTACATATTACTCATTATTATCTAATATGTATATAATGTGCACATCCAATATTCCCAACACATCAAATATCATTACTCATCACCAACTAACATCTCAAATGCCTAAATATATCCCAAATAAGAATTTATACCAATTTAACCCTAAATTACAAGATTAATTTTAATATGCCATTTTTACCTATTATTTATATATTTACACATATTTATTACATAATACACATAATACTTACATCAAACTCCCCAAATATCATCCTACATCAATAACTATCATTTAAATGTATCTAATTATATACTAAATCAAAATTTTTACTAAATTAACATTAAATTACAAAATTAGGCCTAAATATTGCCTTTTATGCATGATTTTAAGGGCTAAAAATTCAATAAAAATTTAGAAAATTAAATTTAAGAAAAACGCTTTATAGCACTGTTATATATATTATAAATAATCTACACAAAAATATTAAGCTCAAAACTGCTATATTAAGGTTATTTACTTCTAAATCAAAATAAGCTCGAGTTTTTAGGATTTCTTAAGCCCTATACATTTCCAAATATAAACTCATCAAACTAATTTTTTTCCTAAATCTACATACATAATAACCTTAGAATACCAAATTTCACAATTTTCTAAATAAGCTTAATAATTTAAATAAATTAAATAAGAATCGGGTTGAAATCGAACTCACCTAGCTGATTACCTTCTGGCCACCAAGGGTAGCTCTAAGTGTGTTGGCCAGATGGGGTGGTGGTGGTAGGGTGTGGTGGTAGTTCATTTTTGGGTGGCAATGGGTTGTAAATTTGCTTTACAAGCCTTAATTACACACAATTTTTCTAATTTTTTGTAAACATATCTAACTCACTCTTTCTGCGCTCTCTCTATTTTTCTTGAATGTTTAACTAGCCAAAATGAATTGTAGAGAGTAGTTTTTGAATTTATAGAGGGGTTTAGGGCTTACTTTTGATTTTTAGATTGCCAAATGTCCATTATCCTCTTCTATTTGGCTTTCTATTTAGGTAATTTCTATTGGTTGATTTTGTTTCTTGACTCCACAGCATGCCGTGCCTCATTTCTAGACCATTCCATATTCTTTTCAGCATTTTTCCTGATTTTTCATAATCTTTTATGAATTTTCTTTAATTATTTAGTGTTATTTTAGATTAGTTTAGGTATTTTAAGTAATTTCATGTATTTTTACCTATACATAAATACATATATAATACAAGTAAATACTCCTAAATATTATTTATGTTATTTTATAATTTTTAGTGTATATATAATTTATCTCTATCGATTTGTTAGTTATCAGAACTCATTTTACATGTTTTCGATAAATAACAAGTAATACGCTTATAATTCAATATTGTAATATTTAGTTATTTTATTAATTATTTTCCTAAATGCAAACTTGCGGGATTACTTTTAGTAATATTCTTAACTTTATTATAAAATTTAAGTTCGATCGGATAACTTAACTAATCACTCTAAATTTTACATACCGAACCCCGAATACCTAATTATAGGGCTCATATTGATCTCTTCTATTGTAATTCTCTTAAAAAAAGTGGAATTAACCTCTTCTAAATTATAAAAATGTTATCAAACTTTTCATACCATAAGTGAATAAATAGAAAAGAAATAAAATAATTATAGAAATAAAAGATTTGTATCTAGTAGAAACATAGAAAAAAGATGAAAAGATTGTATTTAATATTTTATGTATGTCCATTACAAGAGTATGAACTCGTATTTTTATACAAATGAGCTTTTCACAATAATGGAAATATGCAACAATAACGACCATTAATCATTAAATTCTATAATTCTATAATAATGACCATTAACCATTAAATGTTATGATTCTATAATAATGATTATTGACCAAGAATTAATTAAATTAAATTCTAACATTCCCCTCAAACTCAAGATGGCAAAAGTTTCAACTAGCTTAAGTTTAGAAACTAAATCATGAAATCTACCTAATAAATGAGTTTTAGTGAAGATAGTCGTAATTTGATCAACTGAGGAAACAAAGAGGAGTTAAATGATTCCTTGAAGTATATGATATCAAATAAAATGACAATCATTCTCAATATGTTTAATACATTCATAGAAGATATCGTTATGAGCAATTTGCATAGCACTTAGATTATCATAATAAAGAGAAGTAGCAGAGGAATGTGAAATACCCATATCTTGGAGTAACCAACGTAACCAAAGAAGTTTAGATGTAGTATTGATAATTGCTTGATATTTAGCCTCAATACTAGAGTGAGAGACAACTGATTTCTTCTCCTTACACTATGAGATCAAAGAAGTGCTAAGGAAAAAACAAAATCCAGTAGTAGAATATTAGTCGGTAGGATTGCCAACCCAATCATCATTAGAGTAAGCTCTTAAATCAAGCAATGAATGTCTAGAGAAACGAAGACCATGAAATAATGTTCCTTTCACATAATGAATGATGCATAAAACAACAGTAAAATGAGTTGTATGAGGAGTAGTCATGAATTAACTAACAATATGAACTACATGAGCAACGTTTGGTTGAGTGACATGAAGTAAATGAGACTACCAACTAATTGTCGATATAAGGTTGCATCAGTGAAAATAGTACCATCTATAGCTGAAAAATGAGCAGTATATTCCATAGGAGTATTGACACCTTTGGAATTTATTAAACTAGCACGAGAAATAAGTTCAACAACATATTTTGCTTGAGTCAAATAATATCAAGTTTGATTAGAGGAAACTTCTAACCTAAGAAAGAAACAAAGAAAACCAAGATCTTTCATTCAAATTGTTGGCTAAGAAAAGCTTTGATTCTTACCATCCCATTTTTCCAATCGCTCAATGAATTTTTTTTTCATCTTCACTTTTTTTTTTTTTAGAAGGTTTGGGTAATTTCACCAGTTACAGTACATCGTAAAAGTTTATATTTTAAAAAACTAGACATTTCTTAATATCATAAATCATAATTCAACCCATCAAATAGGTTTGGGAACAATTTCAAATGAATATTATTGGACTTATCAAAAAGAAAAATAAATTTAAGATTTTTGAAAGATAATTTTTATGGCTCTAATACCAAGTGAGGAAGTAGAAAAGAAATAAAATAACTATAGAAATAGAAAAGAAATAAAAGATTTGTATCTAGTACAAAAATAGAAAAGAGATGAAAAAATTGTATTGAATATTTTGTATGTGTCCATTACAAGAATATAAAGTCTTATTTATATACAAATGAGCATTCAACAATAATGAAAATATACAATAATAATGACCATTGATTATGAAATTCTATAATTCTATAATAATGACTATTGACAAAAAATTAATTAAATTAAATGCTATCACCATACTTTTTCGTTGTTAATTCTAATTTTACAAGTTGCTTCATATTTTATTTGTTTATTCCGATGATTTTTTTTTTTGTTTTACGTACATGTATCAACCATTTGTGTGCTTGCTAGTTTATCTTAAAGAAAGTATTTTTCTAATGTAGATTGTCAGTGCTTAAAATGTTAACAAAAATGAAAAAGTGTCACCAGCTAAAAGGTTTTGATAACAAAAAGTGTGAAAAAAACAATAATTATAATTATAACCTAAATACTTTAAAGCATAAGATTTAAAAGCCTTTAGCTTTTAAAACTATATGTTTAAAAGATATATAAAGTATTTATTCATACAATTAACAATAATCTACTTTATAATTGAGTTATTAAAATTTTGACATATCACCAAAATTGGTCAATACTTGAAAGATGTAAACATTCAATGGTGTAGATCTTTTTGTACGAATTTATCACATGATGTCATTTTTTATCAATATGTACATATGCAAGTTTTAATGAGTTGCATTTTTTCTCTTGAAAGTTATTTCTTTTAAAATTATTGATAATGTATTACAACTTTTTATGAATTTGTATAATCAAAGTCATGCTAGTTGAACGTTGATAGTTACACATGCATCATATAGAAGTTGTTAAAGTTAAATTGATAGCACAGACATTTTAAAACTTTAGTTTGCAAAAATTTCTTCTAAGTGTTCGGATTTAAGTGAAGAGATGTTAAGAAATCTGGGTTCATTGCATATCAAATGGCATTGTTTCAATTACATGCTTTGTGCTGAAAATTTATGTTAATTTATAATTCTTTCAAACTAACAAACTCTTCAATTTTCTTTATCTTTTTTTCCCAACACCATAATTTAAGAGCGATATATATATATTGTAAAATTTATATAGTGGACTCAATCCTTTAAGTTCCTTGATATTGTTCGTAATCAACAATTTAACACATCAAATATTGGTTTCTAGTACATATATAAAAACTGTAATGCCCCAAGCCAAAAACAATTAATAACTAAGCCAACAAACACTAATTGGTCCATTTTAACCACTTGGCCTAAAAATTTCAAGCTCATGTTGATAAGATATTCACAATCATGATTTTATATACTAGTATCATAACCTCCTGCAATCCATATGGAACACTTAATCATGGGGTTTCACTGATGTCCTCGTCACAAGATCTATAATTGGACCCGAATTTTCCCTCTTTTTCGTTGTGCAATTCAAGGTACCCACTACTTATAGGTCATCTTGGAAGCATATAAAAAGTCACACTCTAGTAATACTCCTTACCTTCCTCAGACCTCTTTTGTAAACTAGAGCCAGACCTGAATCATCTAACTACTAGTAAGGAGTCCGCTTTGATACCATTTATAACACTCCAGGCCAAAAGCAGTGAATAGTCAAGCTAACAAACACTAATGAGCCCATTTTAATGACTTGGCTTAAAAGTTTCAAACTTGTATTGATAAGATATTCACAATCATGATCTTATAAAGTAGTATCATAACCTCTTACAATCTATGTGAGACAATTAATCATGAGATCTCACATTAACAATTTCAAAGTCTAATGTCAAACAGATTTTTAGTTTAGATATTATATTTTTTTGAAGGTAAGTATTCTTCCCTTTATTATTAAATATGAGCTTCTTGGATGCATACAGATTAGTTACCTATGTGCAATTGTGGTTAGTGGGGCATTTCTAAGCCTTAGAAAGTCCACATATTGTTAAGTACATCATTTATTATCAACCTTTATACTTAGTAAAAAGTTTTACCATCCAATAAAATTGTCACATTTTGGTATCATCTCAACGTTGCCTATTACTCTCTTTCCACTAAAGTAAATCATTACTATCGTGCATTCGACACTACTTCAACACATTGAATTTACAGTTTCCAATCTATGTTTATGGCTTACGGGACGCACATCTATAATGTGGTCACAAAACCATTTCTATAGGAAGATTGTCAACGACAATGAAGGTACTCAAATATAAGATCCCTTGTTGAATGCAAATGGAGGTATTAGTTTTCAATTCCAATAATGCAAATACATATAAGTACCTAACAGCAGAAGATATTAAATTAATGGAATTCTCATCATATAAGGAAGTTGAGGATAGAAGATGTATGTAATATCTATGCACTTTATCGTACAGCTCTGAAACAAGCAAAAGATAAATGATGATAGTATTACAATGTAAAGGCAGGTATGCAATACAGTAGGGACACTTAAGATTAAGGCTAGAAGCAAAGACGGTAAGGTCTATTGATGTTCTATCACAAAGGTTGGATGTCAGGCAACAATAAGGGTTCTATTAGATGTCGATGGTAATGAAAAGTGAAAGATAAATTGATGGATCATTCATATGAGCTCATTGCCTTCTTTTTGAAATGTAGGTGGCTTATTTCATCACGAAGCATTTGATTGATTTATCTAGTCATTATGATAAGGTTAGATTTACAAGAGAGACCTGTACAATTTCATAAAGTCTAAAAAACAGACCAGTCTTAGTTTATAATGGTACAATGACCAGTATAGTAAGTAAAATCATATGATTGCATATATGAGCATAAGAAGTGAGGCAAATCTTAGATCCTTCCATTGGACATAAATGAAAGATATGTGATTATCAAGGTCATTCTAAATAGACTCTACAGGTCGAGTTAATTACTCGTGCTTTAGGGATGTCATTGCCTTCAACTCAACTTATAAAGCAAAAGTTGATAACATGCCCTCCATGGTGATAGCAAAGATTAGCCATCACCATCAAAGATGTATATTTGCCACTACATTACTACATGATGATTCCACCAATGCTTATTCTTAAGTGCTTGAGAACTTTACACAAGCTATGGATGGAAAGGAGTCTATTTTTGTCATAACCAATGATGTAAAGTTTATGAATGCTGTTATAGACCTTAGATTTGCATATGGCATCATGAACGCAATGGTATTTTATGTGTAAACTATGAAAAATTTCATTCAGAATTTAAGATGTACATGTATGGATAAATGGATTAAAGATTTCGAGAAAAGATGGGTAAAAATTGTTAGTAGGCATGGTATACATAAGAATGCATAGATGGAAATGATGTATACAAGCAAAATGTGTACCACCCAATATTAAAAATCTATTAATGCAATTATATAGCAATTTTTGCATCAAAAGTTAAAATTATACAAGTTTCTCAAAGGTTGCAATGATCTAATTGATAAATTCTATCATCATAAGGTCAATGCCAACTATGATAGCAAGTATAAGCAACCTGTGTTTCAAACAATACTAAAAATAATAAATTCCAATACTGCAACTATGTGTGTATAATATTACAAGGTGTATGACAACCTATTTTTACCATAAATGATTGTATGAAGTCTATTCATGCTATTATAATACAAATTTGGTTCCATGCAACATATTAGATTTGCATATACTATCTTGAACGCAATGGTGCTTTACACATATACTATAAGAAATTTCATTCAAAATTTAGTATGTACATGTGTGGATAAATGATAATTGAAGATCCTAGGTAAATGTGGACACAAGCTATTAATATCATGATCTACATGGGAATGCATGGATGGAAGAGATGTATACAAGTAGAATGCATACTACCAACATTGTGAATTCATCCATGCAATTATGGAGAGATTCTTACATTAAAGGTTTAAATTATATGAGTTTATTAAAGGTGTCAATAGAGCAATAGATAATCTATATGATCCAAGAGGTCAATGGTGATTATGATAGCAAGTATAAACAGCTTATGCTTCAGATGACACTGAATAGAATAGGGTCTCATGCCATAACTATGCTTGTATGATGTTACAAGGTGTTTAGCAACCTATTTCTATCATAACAAATGGTGTAAAAATTATGCACGTTGTTATAGCACAACTGCAATGTACATTAGATTTGTATATGTTATCTTGAATGCAATGGTGTTTCACACGTAGGCTATAAGAAACTTCTTTCAAAATTTAAGATGTGCGTGTAAGGATAGATGATGATTGAAGATAGGCAAAAATGGGTTGGGGGAATTAATAAGCATGGTCTACAAAGGAATACATGGATGGAAGTGATATAAATAAGTAGAACGCAACTGTATGTATATGATATTATACAACTTGTGCTTCAAATGAGTAAAAGGTTTCAATAGGGGGATTGATAACCTTTGCTATTAAAAAGTCAATGCTGATTATGATAGCACATATAAATAGCTTGTACTTAAAATGATAGTAAAAGAGAGGATCAACGTTTAGAGATAGGTTCAAATAAGGAATCAACGTTTTAAAAAATTCAAATAAGGGATAAACGTTTTTAAAAGTTCAAATAAGAGATCAACATTTCACAAAGTGGTCCAAAGAATTTTATGAATTGCCATTTATGAATCCTTCATTTGAATCACTTTATGAAACGTTGATCCTTATTTGAATCACTTTGAAACGTTGATCCTCTATTTGAACTACTTTGAAACGTTGATTCTCTTCATTATAATTTTCTCGATATTGAAAAGAACATAGTTGTATGCTGCAACTATATGTATATGATATTACAAGGTGCATGACGACCTATTTTTGTCATTACCAATGGTGTAAAGTTTATGTATACTATCATGGTATAGATTTGGCCTCGCATAACACATTGGGTTTGCATATAGCATCTTAAGCACAATAGTATTTTCATATAGACCATAAGAAATTTCTTTCAGAATTTAGGATGTATCTGTATGTATAGATGATAATTGAAGATTTCGAGCAAATATGATAGAGAACAATTAGTAAGCATGATCTACATGAAAATGCATGGATGAAAGCGATGTCCCCAATCAGAATGCTTACTGCCCAACAATGTGAATCTATCTACACAATTATGAAGAGATTTTTGCATAGAAGATTTAATTATACGAGTTTATCAAAAGTTTCAATAGGGTGATCAATAACCTCCATCATCAAGAGGTCAATGTTGATTATGATAGTAAGCCTAAACAACTTGTGCCTCAAACAAAACTAAAAAGAATAGTCTCATGTTGTGGCTATGCATGTATTATATTACAAAATGAAAATATAAACAATGGTTTATGAAGTCTATGCACACTATTATAGTGCAGATTTAACCCTATATAACATATTGGATTTACACATATTATCTTCAATGCAATAAAGTTTCACACATAGGGTAGAATTTTTTTTTAAGAATTTAGGATGTAAATGTATGAATAGATGATGATTGATGATTTTGGGTAAAGACGAGAAAAGGCAGTTAGTATGCACAATCTACATGGGAATGCATGAATGGACCAATGTACACGAGCAAAATGCATACTAATAACATTATGAATTCATCCATGTGATTATGAAGAGATTTTTGCATAAAATGTTCTAATCATATGAGTTTATCGAAGGTTTCGATAAGGCGATTTATAGCCTTCACCATCAAGAGATCAATGTCGATTATGATTGCAAGCATAAATAGCTTATGTTTCAAATGATACTAAAAAACAATAGAATCCCACGCTGTAATTGTACATGTATCATATCACAAGGTGCATGATAACATATTTCTATCATAACCAATAGTGTGAGGTCTATACATGCTATTAAAATGCAAATTGGCCTTACGTAAGACGTTAGATTTGCCCATGGCATCTTGAACGCAATGGTGTTCCCCACGTAAACTATAAGAAATTTCTTTTAGAATTTAGGAAGTAAATGTATGGCTAGATGATAATTGAAGATTTCTAGCAAAATTAGGTAAAGGCATTTAATAAGCATGATGTACATGGAAATATATGGATGGAAGTGATAGCAAAATGTGTATTTCCCAACACTGTCAATCCATTTATGTGATTATGAAGAGATTTTTGCATAAATATTTTAAATTAAACATGTTTATTGAAGTTTTCAGTAGTGCGATTAACAATCTCTTCCATTAAGAGGTAAATGTCGATTATTGTACTAAGTATAAGTAGCTTTTGCTTCGATCAATACTGAAAAGAATAAGGTCCCCTATTGCAACTAGACATGTAATGTATTATAACGTAAGTGAAGAAATTTGTACAAAGGCTCTATGATATGACTCATCACATGTTTAATTGTTTAAAGCCTAGCAAATAACTCATGTATCACTCATTTTTGTCTTACTTTAGCAAAATCTTAAGCTAAAAGTAGAAGTGTGAATGTTAGATCCGTGCTCTACCTTTCCATAAGAACTATACCTTGGTGTAGTATGTATCATGCCTCAAACTAGGGAGTCGTAATAGTCTTGCCATGTAAACCAACCTAAACTAGAAGCGAGCTATTTTAGTTGTTAACATAAGTATAGTTTACATCAGGCCTTTACTACTTTATAGTTTTGAGTCATTTAATTCAACCTTTATTTGGCATCAACCTGAGGTACTATTTTCTAAAATAACTTTTGAAAGAGAAATAACTTAATAAAAAAACAAGTTTTGTAAATAACTTCAAAAAATGGCATAATAAGGATTTATAAAAGTTCACAAGTTTATAGAACATAATACTAGTAACAATAATTGAAAATTAGAGGATCACCTGAAGAGATTCTATTAGTTCTCTTAGGAGTTAGTAAAGTCTATAAACAAAATAAGAATCTAGCCAATTGGTCTTAAATCGCACTCTTTAACCCCATTCTCTATTCTTCTGGGACTTAAAGTAGTTACGGTATATCTATGGGAATACCTATAAAATAACTATATGGGAATACCTATAAAATAACTATAGAGGAATAAGTGACAACTTGCTTAAAAAGTAGGATAGAGACAATAGTACATATCTAACACAGAACAATTAGGGTTTTCATGTAAGGTTAATTAGATACAATGCATGTTCAAGCAAATGCAATCATACGACATTGACCGGTTGTCATGAAATTAGAGAAATTATGTCCACTCTAATTCAAGTTTCAAGGAGTTTGATGCTACACATTTACAGATAGGAACCAAATCAAGGCTTGTATAATGGAGAAACACACTCCGCTCGAGACTACATTCGAACCATAGTCCTCAATCTTACCATGACCTCATCTCCTGTCACTTAGTTAGACTAAAGGTTAGGAAATGACCATTTCTACTATCCCCATCGAAGGGTTCGTGTTCAGTCCAAGAAACCTAACCGTGTTCCCCTAATGGGTTATGATATATGTTTGGTTAGTACTTAAGTTAAGTTTGTGTTAGATTACTTTTGGGGTGATCAAGCAATTTCAAACAATTTAATCCAGCAATATCATAAAGCAACCAATACATCAAATCCAGCATTTCAAGTAGCAAAACATTACTCAAGCACACATGTTGCATACATACAAGCAACTATCATATCATCACAACCAAAACATATACTAAGATCTCCAAGTATCTTTAAATAATACTTCAAAGTGCAGTGAAGTACTAATCCCACTTACCTGGACATGTAACACTCCATACATGTGCATATGGGTCTCATTCACTTTAGTTTTTGCCTAAAAATGTAATGTAATCACTTTAGTATTATCAAATATAAGGTAAATGAGTTCATTTTAATAATTTAAATGTTGCTAGAACTTATCTTTAGGGAGTAATGTAAATTTTGTATTGATTTCTAACTTATTATCGGAGTTTCTAAACAAGGTTCTAAAAGCTCACATAATACCAAGTTTTGATCTCAGAACCTTTTGATAAAATCTTTAATGTCATCCCAATTGTACTCCTTACTCGAATTAACTCTCTGAACAAGCCTCTAAAGTCATCTCTTTTAAACATTCCACACCAATCAATCTTGGATCCAATCCCAAAGCCATTATGACCACATTTCCCTTGCCAATTACTTCCTAAACAAGTCCATGATGGGGTATGGTAAAGTTCCTCTTCTTATCCAACTTTCTTATCAAGTTTTTGAAAAATAGATTGGGTCCTTTCTTTACAGACCAACCCTATGAAGATGTCTCTGAAGTAACTTCTTCTAATTCTTCTAAACCAGTCAACCTTCTAGTCAAATCTCTAAACTCAATACAATCACCCTTCTTTTACCAAACAACTCTTTAAATGAAGCTCAAGCATTTTAAGAATTAAAGCCTTTTTATCTACCAATCTTTTGAACATATATCTAAAGTCATTACAACCATGCTTCTTATACCAAACGTTACCCTAACCAAGACCTTAACATTATTACATTCAAGAATCTTACACTAGTTAATCCTTTTGGTTAAGCATTTGTATACAAATTTTAAGTCACTTTTTTACCAAATCAACCATCTGATCATATCTCTAAAATCTTTACAATCATGCTTCTTTTACCAAATAACTTCGTAAACAAGCCCCCAATAGGGCTATAATTACAATTCCTTACCATCTATCCCTCTGATCAAATATTAGAACCAAGAATTAAATCCCCCTTCTACTAGTTCAACCGTTTGAAGAACTCTTTAAATAGAATCAATTTACGTGTTTACTCCTAACAACTCACCCCAGCATCCTTTTCCAATTTACAAGCATAATAAAACATGATCATACAATAGGTTCTTCATACCCCTAACCATCATATCACCCCAAACTTCCAAATCTTCCTATCTTTACTTTAACACATGTATACCATAACTAGTGATTTGTGCATATTTCAAATCCCATTCAATTCAACCAACTCTAGATTACTCTCCATAGTAATATATTATACAAACAAACCCTAGAACCATTACATGTTGTTTTTCACATGATTAATTGCACAAAAATTCCAAAGAATGGCATTTTTATCAATTTAGAGGCTAAAAAATTACTAAAAATTATAGAAAATATTTTTGGCCTACATCTTTTCATAGGATCCAAACATCCAATATAGGAAAGTTCTTGAAAAATTTTGGTTTGGAAACAATAACAATAAGGTCGTTCAAATCGACTTTGAAAATTGCTCAATTTCTAAAAGACATACTAAATCCATTCAAAATTTTTATGATATGATATTTTTCCCTAATAATAGGTATACAAATATTTTAGAATAAATTTTTTCAAAATTTTCAAACTTGATTTAATAATTTTAGAAAATTTAAGAAAATAAAAAAGAAATCGAAGTTCACCAAAAATTGGAAAGAAATCGAAGTTCACCGAAAATTGGCTGTTCGACCACTAGCGACCACGCCCTCCTTGTCAACCCAGTTGGGTGTTGCCACTATTGTTGAGTAGTAATGGTGATTCGTCCCCAGTATCTCGCCAATCCCACGTTTTATGAAATAGCTCGGTTTGTATAATGTCCATTCTTAATCTTTTTCTACAATTTTCTTCTATCTTTTTCCCTTCTCTAGATTTTTCTCCAGTTCCCAAATCCCCAAATAACTTGTAGAGAGCAAAGTGTAAGTGTTCTAGGCTTACATGAATTAGAATGCCAATTTTTCTCTCTTCAATATATATTCCAAAATCCATACATGTTAAGTGTTTTTGAATTTCTTCCTCAAGTCAACAACTATCCTCATTAAGCCACGCTTAATCCAAGATGATTTCAGCAATCTTTGTGATATTTGATCAATATTTTATGATTTTTCTTACAATTATTTTATTAATTATACTTATTTTAGGCTATTTTAAGTATTTTCAAGTATACTATTTTTATATAATATTTTATGTCACTTTATAATTTTTGTATCCACATATTTATCTCTAAAGTTCTGTTAATTTCCGTTATCTAATTTATGTATTTACAACTGATAAATTATAATATAATATAATTTAGTAAAATCGACCATTTTTAGTTATATTATTATTTTTTTATTATTATGTATGTATAATCCAAACTCAAGAAGTATCTTTATCTAACTCGTAGGACTTACTCGTAAAATATCATCTTCATTCGCTCGCTTTCACATATATCCTAAATTACTAGCTCAAACTAATAACGTGAAATTACAAGGTTCACACTATGATTAAATGGATCTTTCTTGTTGTTGGATAATCATGATCAGTTTTCATGTATCTTGAATTTCATATTTTATTCCCATGTGCCAATCTTTCTTCCAAATCTTGCCAATTTGTCTTGTAGAAAATAAGTAAACAAAACTCTCATGTGAATTCTGACTTTGTTAGGAATCCATGAGTGACCATTGAATGGCACTTCTTCCAAACATGAAAATCCTCGCCCTTGGATGGGCAATACATCTCTTAATGAACCTTACTTTGTTATCAACTTCCAATTCCCAGCCAACCTTGAAATTTTGCATGACAAGTAAATTGGACCTTTTATGTTATGAATGATCAACACCTCACTAAGGAACGGTTGCAAAACCATGCAATCGTGGGGGTTGGGTTTGGGGAGCGCAGATTTAAGATTATGTTAAGATTGTTTTATACTATATACCTGTATGAGTATAAATATTCCTCCTTTATAATTGATTTCTTTTTTTCCGAACTTAAGGGTGAGGGGCCCCTTTTAGACCCCGGCCGTCTCAGTCCGTCCAAGACCTTACATGGATTATCTAATGCATTGAGGCAAATGGTGAGGTTGGCTTAAGAACTAGCGGCTGTTATGATTTTACCAGATTTTTGTGTTTTTAACTTTCTAGTTGAACTGATGAAATAAATAAGGCTGGGATCTTCATCAATGAACCTGATTATGACGCCATGTAAAAGTAACACCAAAGACATGTAATCAATTGAAAATTTTCATTATCATCTAATGTCGCATAAAGAGCCCACACATAGCTGCACATAAAGTTTACACATAGCTGTACATTAAGTTAAGTGCAGAGAAGATGTAAAAAAGCTAAACAAATGTAAATTGAAAAGTCCAAACTGATTAATAGTAGCAAGATCAGTAATAACCTTTGATCTAAATGTATGGAGTAGCTTTGGATGAAAACGTGCGAAGATAGGATGATACAAAATCATATTTAACTCTAATTAGTACCATCCAACTTGGTGACTAATGTGGGATACGACACAACATAATCAATTTTTCCAGCTTATTTATGTCCTAAGTACATGATATTATTAAATTATTGAAGTTATAAAAATTAGCAGAATCATAAAGGACAGTTCTACGACATTTTCCTGTGCGAGGCTTGATGATGCCCGTGCTTGAGATCATATGTTCATTGAATGTGGTGGAATTTAGGTAGGATTTGCTCTCCCAATTTGGTGATGGTAAATAGTGCAGAAAGTGATGTTCTCCATGTATTAGGTAAGTGTTTGCTCGTTGTTGTCTCCAATAATACGCGTGTATTTATTTAATGCAATACTAATCGTTGATTAAGGCAATGTACGATTTCATTTAATTCCATGGTGGACCAAAAGCCAGGGAAAAATGAGTACGTAATTAGTTATTTGTAACTTTCAACATAGATCAGACTTTGAAATGCGTAGCTAGTACTATTCTAAACTCGATTTCAATTCTAATAAATATGCTCGTAGATAATTACTAGACAAAAATAAAAGGTCTTTGCCAAACAGTGATTGCAAAAGATCATTTTGTTCTCGGCAGAAATCGCTTCTTCCTATTGAAACTAGAGTGGATAGAATTGCCACACTCTTGCACGCCATAAAAAACACAAAAAAAATGTATATATGTAATTCAAAGTAAGAAAAGGGGATGGTGTCCTCCACATCTTAACGAACTAATCCAAGGTTAATCAGAGGCTAATATATATCCACGAATGGCCACAAGTTATTTTCATGAGATTCTATTTCCTGATGCTTGAGAGGTAGGATTTCAAAGTGGGACAATAATAGGGAAAATATTCATGGAATTTTTTGTTGAAGATGACCACGGTAAAAGCAAAGGGGAAGGGTTTTTCGACATTATTAAACATGCGCTGGTAGCAGCAATAGATACTTAGATTATGATATTTCTATGAATGTGAATCATCTTTGTAATATGTAATCCTCAAAATGTTGCAGATTAGGGTCCCATGATTCCAAGACGGTCTACTGATCCACCAAGCCATACCAATTCCTAGTTTTAATTCCTGAACCAGCACCGATTGGTTTTACATCAAAATTTTTCATTGGATGACTTGCTAGTATTCAACGAAAGGAAATAAAACAATAAAAATGGAAATTAATGGTTAATATATCGATAATTTTCACTAGTATCAAATTACACAATGAACCCCTAATGTTGTTTGCTATAACCGGAATCGATACTTATCGAAAATAGATTTGTTCATATAGATCAACAACTATTATGGTAATTATAGATAAAATTAAGATTTTTTTTTCCGTTTCCATGATACATGTCTGATAATAATTATAACTTTTCAGGTTTCATTTAAGAGCATGGTGAATCGTTAAAACCACCATTAGTAGATGATATAAAACCTTGATCTAACCTTCTAATTATATATGGATTAGAATAAAAAGAAAAATGTTAGAAACAAGAATTATAGCCAGTAGAAGATTAAAGTCAAGAAAAGGGAAAATATAAAAAAAGGAAAGAATTAATGAGAGTGTTCTTTAATTTTAATGCATATAAATAAAAATTATATAAAAAAGACTATAAAGGTGATGGTCGAAGAAAAAAAAGAAAGAAAAAGAACACAAGTGAATAAATTGAACTATTTTAGAATTTTGACAGTTGGTACACTATTTCAAACAGTTCATTTAAAAAAAAATCACGAACTAAACTATAAATTGTAGTTGAATTTTTATTTGACCCTTAAATCAAACTCAACACATAGTATCTACACCTAGGAATAATTGCAATTAGTTATTAACTAGATACTTCTTCAACACTTTCAAAATCATATTTTTCATTAATTTGGAAAATGTATTTATTTGCCAAAAATACTCCTAAAGCTTTTAAATCCTCACCAAAAGGAACTCCAATTTTAGCTTGGAAGTTTATATATTTATTGCAGAATAAATTTTGGTGAAATTGCAATTTTTCCCTACAAAAGTGGTTGCAAGTTTCCTAATAGCCAAGGCACTTATGTTCTAGATGCTTGAATAATATTCATGATGATGCCTCATTAATGTAGGGAGAGTTCATTGACAAATTGTCAAAGTACATTATAGAATAGCTAGATAGTAAATATAATCCATAGATCGATTAACTTTCCACAAATATACTATGATAACCCATGTTAAGTGAAGCCTCACATAAATTGTAAAAGATAATTCATATTAGTTTATAATGTTATGGTGATGAATATCTTGTAAGCACTAATTATAAACTTTTTGTTCAAGTGATAAAAAAAAAGGCTCATTAGTATTTGTCAGTTTTTTTATTTACTACTTTTAGCTTGGAGAATTACAAATAGTATCCAAGCGAACACCTTTATCAATAAGGAAATGATTCGGGGATTAGTTTGACCCCATTTAGATAAGTGGTCTAAGGAGGGCAGAAAGTATCACTACAATTTGATTCCTAACATACTTTCGAGATGGTCTATAGGTTAAGGATGGCAAAAAAGAACCAAATCGTACACTGAAATAAGGGAGAGAATTGGGTTTAATTATAATATCTCACAATTGGGTCGTCATATGTTTATGGGGAGAGATTATGATATCTATGTTAAGGGAAATCTTACATGGACTATAGAAGAGAAATAGTATTGATTTATACGATTGTGATGATAGTATTTTTTTAATACTAATTAAAAACTTTTAGGCCCCCAAGTGATAAACAAAAAAGGTCTATTAGTGTTTCCTAACTTGATTATTTATTACTTTTAGCACAAAATATTACACGTGTAGTACTTCTTGACTTCTTTAAACCAGATCATTAAATCCCTACAAGAATACAATCTCTTAGAAGGAGACCTCTAGATTATCATATGAAAAACCTCTAGCCAATGTCGTTGTAGTTTAATGATATGGATACTATTTTCTCAATAGAATGTATTAGGCCTACAATTTTTTAGATTTCTATCTTTCAAGTTAAAATGATGAAATAAGGAAGGTTGAGATCTTTTGTCAAAGAACCTAATTATGACACCATCTAAAAGTAACACTAAGGACATGTAATCAATTGAACTTTTTCATTATCATCTAACATGGTATAAAAAGCTTGAAGGAATTGCTGGAATCTTATAATTTCTTGATGACAGCAACAGATGAAGCAAGATGAACGAGAGAAGTGGTCCAGATACAAAATGAATATGTACTCAACTGTGTAAAGTCATCCTCTATTATTGCTAGTATTCGGTATTTATGCAAGTTGTGTAACTGTCAAGGAAATTGAAATAGCAACTGCCTACAGTTAACAATAACAAATTAACCAACTAAACTAACTAAGTGAACATGTGTTAAATATGCTAAATATTTTGCTGTACAATCCTTTAGAGCCATACATTAAGTTAAGTGCAGAGAAGATGTAAAAAAGCTACAAAAATGTAAATTGAAAAGTAGAAATAAACTCCAAACTAATTTACAAGAGCAAGATAAGTGATAATCTTTGATCTGAATCTTTTTTGGCATGGAGTAGCTTTGGATAAAAATGTGCAAGGATAGGATGATACAAAATCATATTTAACTCTATTAAGTAGTAAACAACTTGGTGACTAATCTGGGATGAGACACAACATAATCAACTTATACACTTATTTATGTCCCATGCCCATCATGTTTTTAATCAAATAAATCGTGATCAACCTTGTATCGGTTAAATTATTGAAGTTTTAAAAGTCAGCAGAATCATAAGGACAGTCCTAAGGCATTTTTCCTGTGAAAGGCTTGATGATGCTCGTGCTTGAGACCATATGTTCATTCAATGCGATGGAAGTTAGGTAGGATTTGCCCTCTCAATTTGGAGATCGTAAATATTGCAGAAAGTGATGTTCGCCATGTACTAGGTGAGTGTGTATTCGTTTTTGTCTCCAATAATACTTGTGTATCCATTTCATCTAGTACTACTAGTTGATTAAGGTAATGTACAATTTCATTTAATTCCATGGTGGACTAAAATCCAGGGAAACAAATGAGTATATAATTAGTTGTTTTTAGCTTTCAATACAGATTGGATTTTGAAGTGTAGCGGCTAATATCATTCTAACCTTCATTTCTATTCTGACAAATATGCCTGTAGATAATTACTAAACAAAAATATAAGGTCTTTGCCAGACAGTGATGGTGGAAAATCCTTCTGTTCTTTGCAGAAATTGCTCGTTCCTATTGAAACTGGAGATGATAGAATTGCCACACACTTGCAACCATAAAAGCAAAAAAAAAAAAAAAAAAAAATTGTAATTCTAAGTAATAAAAGGGGATAAAAAAAAAAATCGTGTGCCTACAATCTTAAGGAACTAATCCAAAGCTAATCAGAAGCTAATATATATTCATAAATGGCCATAAGTTATTTTTATGAGATTCTATTTCTTGATGTTTGACAGGTAGGATTTCCAAGTGGGACAATAATGCGGAAAATATCCAAGGAATTTTTTTGTTGAAGATGGCCAAAGTAAAAGCAAAGAACAAGGGTTTTTGGACATTATCAAACATGAGTTCATAGCAGCAGAAGATCCTCAGGTTAAAATTTCTATAAATGTGAATCATTTTTGTAATATGTAATCTTCAATCCCACAGCTCTAAGACGGTCCACTGATCTGACGCCAGGCTAATACCTGTTTGTGATTCCCGAACAAGCTCCGGTTGGTTTTGCATTAAATTTTTTCAGTAGACATGTTACTAGTATTCATCGAAAGGAAATAAAACTATAAGGATGGAAATTCAGCGTTAATCTATCGATAAATTTCACAATTATCAAGTCACACAATGTCACCCTAAGATTGTTTGCGATAGCTAGAATCGATACTTAATAGAAAATAAATTTGTTCGTATAGATCAACGGTTATTACGGTAATTATGCATAAACTTATGATATTCTTTTCGTTATTATTATATATTTCTTGTAATAATTATATCTTTTCAGGTCTAATTTCAGAGCTTGGTGAATCGTTAAAACCACCATATCTAGATGGTATAAAACCCTGCTTCTACCTTCTAGTTATATATGGATAAGAAAAAAGGAAAATGTTGGAAACAAGAATTATAGTGAACTATAACCAGTTGAAGTTTAAAGTCGAGAAAAGAGAAAATATCAAAAAAGAAGAAAAGAATTAATGACAGATCTTTTCTATAATTTTAATGCATATAAATTAAAATTATATAAAAAAGACTATAAAAGTGACGATAAAAGAAGAAAAAACAAGTGAATAAATCAAACCAAAATAAACTATTTTAGAATAGCTATTCCAACCATTTAAAATGGTTTATTTTAGAATGGAATCATGAACTAAATTATCGATTATAATTCAATTTTTGTTTCACCCTTGAATCAAACCAAATCATATAATATCTACTTTTAGGAATAATTGCATTTTCTTCTTAAAAGTTATTCACTAGGTGTAGATAAATCTTCAACACTTTCAAAATTATATCTTTCACTAATGTGGAAAATGTATCTATCAAAAATACTACTAAGGATTTCAAATCCTCACCAAAAGGAAATCCAATTTTAGCTTGGTTTGGTAAACTCAGCAGCTGTTTAAGAAAGTGAATATATTCGGGAATTTATGAGGTATACTCGTATGTGTGGAATCGAATTTTCATGAAATTTCATTTTTTTTTTCCCCACAAAAAAGGTTGCCAGTTTTCTCATAGCTAAGGCACTTAAGTTCCAGATGCTTGAATAATATTCATCATAATGCGTTATTAATGTTGGGAGAGTTCATTGGGCAAACTATCAAAGTACATTATAGCCTAGCTAGATGGTAAGTACAGTCGGCGGATTGATTAACTTTCGGTAAACACGTTATGAGACTCCATGTTAACTAAAGCTTGGTGACAACAATAATTATAAACTTTTGATGTAATTAATTAAAAGAAGACCAATTAGTGTTTATTTGTAGTGATATAATCAAGGCATGTTTGAGACGAGTTTGACAATCCTATTATCCTTTTGGTTAGCTGCAGAATGTCCTAAAATCTTATAGGGTTTTAAAGATATTACTCAAAACTCGTTCGATAAGCTCATTAGGAAACCTAGTTCTCGAATTTTGAACTTATTTCCTCCTCTCCTCTCCCCCTTTTTTTTCCTTTAATGGTAAATTATGTAGATTTAGTTGCACAAATTAAATAAGTAATGTAAAGATTAGGAAAAGTAAAGCATTATTAAATCTATAGATGCATAATAGTACTATGAATCAACAATAAAACGTTAAACTTAAAATTTTTCAGAATTTATTTCAACAAGCAATAAACTCCTCATTTTTGTAATGGAATTTGATCAAGAATGAGTGGGGAAATGCTAGCCTATTGACCCAAAAAAAAAAGAAGAAATAAAAAAAAAGCCATAAATAAAAGAATTTGCTCTACAAGGAAAGCAAATTTGATATTTGTATGTCAAAATATAATAACATCTCCACAATAGTATGAACCTAAAAAAATCAACCTTTGTTTTGTTATATTATATTTATTATAATCAAACATAACAACATCATGTACATACTTAATCAAAGTATAAAATGCAAAAACATGTTAGTTTTCTGACCGATAGTATTTACTTTTCTATATTATATAATAATTGAGTTATCTTTTTCTAGATAATGGATTTCCCAACGGCTTTTTTGAAAAACCTAAAACCCGTCTCAAAAATCTATTAGGTTTTTAAGTATTTTCCAAAATCTTATCAGAAAATACTCTATAAGATTTTTATCGAATTAGGCGAATCAAGAACCCTATAATGATTCGCCCAATTTATCGGCTTAGTTATTTACTATTTGTGGCCTAAAGTATTATAAATTATATCCAAACAAACTCTTTACCAATAAGTAAATGATTCAGGGATTGGTTTAACCCTATTTACAGAAGAGGTTGGAGGAGGGCGGGAAGTGTCATCGGAATGTAAATCATAGCATACTTCCACAATAACTTATAGGTTGAGAGTGGTGAAAATAAATCGAATCGTACACCAAAACAGGGAAAAGAACTAGGCTTAATTATAATGTCTTATGATGAGAACATCGCATGTTAAAGGGGAGATTGTGATACCCTATTTTAAGTTGCATATGCACCATAGAAAAGAATTAATATTGGTTTATAAAACCATAGTGTTTAATATTTTGTCAACACTATTTGGAAACTTTTAGGCCATCAAATGGTTGAAAAAATGGCCATTAGTATTTGCTCACTTAATTATTAGCTACTTTTAGCATGGAACGTTACACATGCCGTATTTCTTGACTTCTTTGAACTAGATTGTTAAGTCCTTATAAGCATACAATATCATAGAAGGGGACCTCTAGATTATTATGTGAAAAACCTCTACACTATCAAGTTAACGGTGTTCATGGAGAAACTTTAACCCCAACATCAAGCCAAAATCACTGTACTCTAATTGTATAAATATTGATCTTCTTATAGAATAGACCATGTTTAATTCTCCCCTTTGAAATCCACAGCTTCATGGAGATCGAGACGGTATTTCCCCAGCTTTTAGTCCAAGAACTCACATGGATTATCCGATGGATTGAGGCAAATGGTGAGGTTATCTTAAGAACTACTGGCTAGTATAGTTCTAATTTCCATATTTCTAGATGAAATGATGATGGAAGGTTGAGATCTCCGTCAATGAACTTGATTATGACACCAGGTAAAAGTGACACCAAGGACATGTAATCAATCGAACTTTTTCATTATCATTTAACATGGTGTAAAGAGCTTCCATATAGCTGCACATTAAGTGCAGAGAATTTATAAAAAAGCTAAAGAAATTAAGTAGAAATAAACTCCAAACTAATTTAAAGGAGCAAGATCAACGACAATCTTTGATCTGAATCTTTTGTGGTTTGGAATAGATTTGGATGAAAATGTGCAAGGATAGGATGATATAAAATCGTATTTAACTCTAATTAATAGCAATCAACACGGTGACTAATGTGGTATGGGATACAGCATAATCAATTTGTCCAGCTTATTTATGTCCTAAGTCCATCACGTTATTAGTCAAATAAATCGTGATCAACATTGTATCAATTAATTATTGAAGTTATAAAAATTAGCAGAATCATAAAGCACAATTCTAAGGCATTTTCCTATGTGAGGCTTAACGACGCTCGCGCTTCAGACCGTATGTTCATTCAATCTGGTGGAAGTTAGGTAGGAATTGCTCTCCCAATTGATTGGGGTAAATATTGCAACAAATTTACATATATACCATCAACATTAATAAATATTATATAATTATGAATTAAATAAAAAATATTATTAAAATACTATTATTATATCTAATCTTGAATATGAAACGTAGTTATTTATACTAATGTCTTATTTTTAAAATACAACAATAACAGAATATCTATATCACATCTTAAATATGTGATATTAGTATATCTGTACTTATAATAACAATATTTTAATAATATTTTTATATAATTTGTAATTATGTTATTTTCTTTCAAAATTAATAGACATGTATTGCACTCTACCAGGAAGTGACATTTTCTATGTATTAGGTAAGTGTGTATTCGTTATTGTCTCCAATAATATGCGTGTATCCATTTAATGTAACAGGGCTAATTGACTAAGGTAATGTACAATTTCATTTAATTCCGTGGTGGACTAAAAGACAGGGAAACAAATGAGTACATAATTGGTTATTTGTAACTTTCAATACAGATTGGATTTTGGAGTGCTGTGGCTAATACTATTCTAAGGGCTCATTTGTTTTAAGGAAAATTAAAAATTATTTTCATGAAAATAATATGTTTTTAAGTATTTGGATATTTTTATAAGAATGTACTAAAAAGGTTTGTCGTTATTTGACTTGCTAATACCATATAGCTTATAACCATATTAAAATATATTAATATTTGTATGTTATTATAAATATAATATATCAAATATTTTATTTAAAAGTAAAAGTATAAATGTAAATTAATTTTTCAATATATATTATTGTAACCGCTTTAATTGATTTTGATAATATTGTAATAGGTCTATAGTTTTTTTATCTAGTATAATTTTTTCATGTTGAAAATATAATTTATAACTAAGTTAGAATAAGGATAAAAAAATCATTTTCTTAAAATTAAAATGTTTGTGAATATTAAATAGGAAAACAACATTTCATTTTAAAAAGAGGAGAATTTTACCTTCAATAGAAGAATATTTTCCCTTATAAGGGAAAACATTTTACACTTAAAACATATTTTTTAGCAAAACAAATAAGGGAAAATAGAAAAAAAATATTTTATGGAAAAAATTTTCTTGAGACAAATAGAGCTTAAACTAGATTTCTATTCTGATAAATATGCTTGTAGATAATTATAGACAAAAATAAAGGATATTTGCCAGCAGTGATCGCATTCCTGCTGAAACCGGAGTGGATAGAATTGTCACACTCATACATGCCATGAAAAAAACTATATATATATATACATATATATATAATTGAAAGTAAGGACAGGGGATAGAAAAAAATCATGTGCTCTAGCCATCTTAACAAACTAATCCAAGAAATATCAGAAGCTAATATATATCCACGAATGGCCATAAGTTATTTTTATGAGATTATATTTCTTGATGTTTGATAGGTAAGATATCAAAGTTGGACGGTAATTCCCATATTCACGGAATTTTTTATTGAAGATGGCCAATGTAAAAGGAAAGAAGAAGGGCTTTTGGATATTATTGAACATGCGCTGGTAATCCTCGTGTTATGAAATTTCCATAAATGTGAATCATTTTTGTAATATGTAATCATCAAAACACCGCAAGATAGGGTCCCACGCAACCAAGACAGTCCACTGATTCACCACGCCAGACCAATTCCTCGTTTTGATTCCTAAACCAGCTCTGGTTGGTTTTGCATTAAATTTTTTCACTAGACATGTTACTAGTGTTCACCGAAAGGAAATAAAACAATAAGGATGCAAATTTACGGTTGATATATCAATAATTTTCACAATGATCAAATTACACAACGCCACCGTAATATCATTTGCTATTACAAAAATCGATACTTATCGAAAATAAATTTCTTCATATAGATCAATAGTTATTATGGTAATTATTGAAAAAATTATGATATTTTTTTTTTATTTCTATTATATATTGCCTGTCATAAGTATATATTTTCGGGTTTAATTTAAGAGCATGGTGAATCGTTAAGATCTCTATACGCAGATGGTATAAAACCCAACTTCAACCTTCTAATTATATATGGATTAGAAAAAGGGAAAATGTTAGAAACAAGAATTATAGTATGTCAAGAAAAGTGAAAATATAAAAAAAAATGAAATTAATTAGAGTATCTTTTCTTTAATTTTAATGCATATAAATAAAAATTACATAAAAAGACTATAATAGTGATGATAACATTAGAGAAAAAGAAAAGAAAACAAGTGAACAAATCAAACTAACATGAACTATTTTTGAATAGTTTTATAGTTGGTGCACTATTCCATCCATTTAACACTGTTAATTTTAGAAGGGAATCACGAACTAAACTATAAATTATAATTCAATTTTTATTTGTTCCTTGAATCAAGTCAAATCACATAGTATCATCATTTAGGAATAGTTGCAATTTCTTCTTAAATGTTATTAACCAAGAGCAAATAAATCTTCAACACTTTCAAAATTATATCTTTCATTAATTTGGAAAATGTATTATCTACCAAAAATACCACTAAGGCTTTCAAATCCTCACTAAAAGTAACTTTTATCTTGGTTTGGTAAACCTCAGCGGTGGTTTAAGAAAGTAAATATATTCGAGAGTTTAGGAGATATACTCTGCAAAATAGAGTTTGGTGAAATTGCAATTTTTTCCTAGAAAAGAGGTTGCAAGTTTCCTCATAGCTAGGGCACTTATGTTCTAGATGCTTAAATAATATTCATCATGATGCTAGATTAATGTAAAGAGAGTTCATTAGACAAACCATCAAGGTACATTATAGCCTAGCTAGATAGTAAATACAGTCAATAGGTTGATTATCTTTTGGTAAACGTGCTATGACATTCTATGTTAAGTAAGGTTTGTGGTGATGAATATCGTTCACACTAATTATAAAATTTTGGTTCAAACGATTAAAAAAAGACCTATTAGTATCTATTGGCTTTGATATTTACTAATTCTATCTTGGAGTATTACAAACGGAATCCAAGAGAACCTTATACCGGTGAGTGAGTGATTTAGGGATTGGTTCGACCCTATTTAGAGAAGAGGTTCGATCAGGGCGAGAAGTGTAACTAAATTTGGACTCCTAGTATGCTTTTAAGACAACTTATAGGTTAAAGACGGCAACAATTAATTGGATTGCTTACCAAAATGGGGAAAACAATTGAGCCTAGTTATAATATCTCAGAAGAATTGGTATTAGTTTATAAGGTCATGATAGTAAATATCTTACCAACACTAATTAAAAACTTTTAGGTCACTAAATGGTTGAAAAAGGCCAATTAGTATTTGTTGGCTTCATTTTTCTCTACTTTTGGCTTAAGATATTACACGTGCAATATTTATTGACTTCTTTAAACTAGATCATTAAGCCCCTACAAGAATACAATATATTAAAAGGGGAACTTTAGATTATCATAACTCTATAGCTTCATGGAGAACGAGATGGTAATTCCAATATGCTCTTGAGCTAATTATCCAAATAACCTGGTGATTTCAAACGATTCCCTCCATACCCTTGACTATTCTACCAATCTATTTGGATTTAACTTTACCCATCCATGTAGTTGTGAATACTGTTCATATCTCTTTGATGATTATTACTATAAGGATTAATCCATGTTTCTTTCTATTAATCATATAAAAATTGGACTATGGATATTTGTTGTCTTTCATTATAAGGTAATATTTATATATGGTTTCTTACAAATTAAATAAAGGGTATATCGATATATGTCCCTCATCTAAATGGCTTGATTGCTATTTCAATTATGAGATAGAGCAAGATTAATCCATCATCCCCTAATTATAATGTGTATTCTGTAATATGTAGTTTTAAGGTTTTGCATAATAAATAGTAATTTTTAGATGTAATGCCCTAGAACTTAAGATATTATAACTCATCATGTGTCATTACTAATACTAATATGCTAAGGTTCTTAACCTGTCTAAACTCCATAAAACACTTATAATAATTGCCAACTCTCAATAACATAAATTTACAAATAACATAACTCAGTAGTAAGATATAACCTACACTATAGCCATAATTTCAGTACAAGATCAACTAGAATAGACTAACAAGAATTAGAGTCCATATAGGCTCTTACAATAATAACAATAGAAGTCAACTAAGCCCAATAGTAATCATCGCATAAAGGAGTTTAATTCCAGTGCATGTACAATCTAACATTTGTTCAGTCTAATAACTAAGCATAAATAATATCATCTTCATTATCACACAAATACTCATCAACCTACCCATCCTGAACATAGACTAATTTAGCCTCTTCACAAGCTACAACCTTATTTGGTGTACCTATAATTGAAAAACAAAGGGGTACCATAAGGAGTAAGCCTAAACCTAATACGTGAGTACCACAAGTGCATACATATGCACATGTCAAACTAATACAATTCATAGGCATTTAATGCGAACATGAAACAATCAATTCATTTTATTATCTTATTTAAGACTAGCATTGATAGGAAATAGTCCACAACAATCCTTAAGCCAAGGTCGACCTATTAGAAGCTAAAGACAATCTATCAAAACTTAAGGCCAACCTGTCCTAACCCAAAGCAAACTTATACAAAGTTAAGGTTGACCTACTCTTACCTAGGCCAAATTGATATTCGAAGGCCAAAGGGAGGAAAAGAAACCACTTGACATCAAGTCTGTCGTCTACTGAGAAGCTGAGAGACTAAATAGCCTAGAGCTCGATACGGTATTATGAGCCTAATGCTAACTAATCTTAGAACTTGGCAACTATGGGCTGACTTCATAGGCAGCTTGGCTAAGCATTGTAGGACCTGAAAGACTCTTACCCAAACCCAGACATCCAACTACTGACCCCACCCAGTTTAGATCCTGCTCCTTTTAGGACAACTCGGTTGACTACATGCTAACTCTTTATACTTGTAAATATTTTCTTTATTTTGTGGGCCCATTCTTAAGGTTAAAGGCTTTGTATATTATTTACAGTTTTACCAATAAGGTTTTAAGATTTGCTATAAATAACAACATTTATAATTAGCCGAATAGTCAAGTGTATACATATAGAGAAATTACATTAAAACGTTCCTTTTGGAGTAAGGACATTCTCTATCTCTTCAAGCTTACATATCGGATTATTGAGTATTAATTAACTCTTCAATCTTTCCTTACATTCTTATTAATCTTGACCTTAGGATTATAGTGAACCCCTCATTTAAGCAAGTTAATGAGTTGCATCTAACCCTTATTTGAAACCTCGAGCCCTGGTTTAGTTTTCATGAGTCGTATTGAAACATATTTCGAGCTCAACCCATGATTGTGTTTATGACTTAGTGCATGATATCTATCCACATTTACAATCAAACCCCATTTCACTTCCTATTCCTCGTTTCTATTGGAACCTCAAATACCCTTTTGTGGTTCGTATTTGTTGCATATTAGCGAATTTGCATCAAGCATGCATCACATAAGGGTACTTAAGACCCTACACATACACACACATACAAAAAACATATATACTTAAGAGCTGTCACCACATCCTCCACTATAAATATACATATATTACAATATTAGGAACTACTACCTCCAGCTCAGCACCCATGAGTCAAGTCTTATAACCTACCTAGATCCTTTCGATATGCAACTCTCCAAGGGACATCTCTAAATGCCAATAAACCGATACCCCCTAGTGTTTTACCACTATTGATCCTTTAGTCGAGCATGCATAAACAATGTATAAGTTATTAGCCAGATATTTATTAAGCTCACTCTTTTATCATTTCTAACATACACAATTAGCAAACACAATAAACACATATTTAGATCATCCGAGACTCAAGTAATTGCACTTCTTCATGTAATGCCCTAAAACCCTAGGGTTATAGCTTGTCATATATCCCTATTCATTACTAACACATCTAACATAAACAAATACTAAAATCTCAAGGATAATCCATTGAAATCTCCAAAAAAAAATTAATAAATTTTAATTCTTCAAATAAATTGAAACTAATTTCTAAATAAACTTTATAAAACTATGAACAAGAATTTTACTAATCACAAAATAAACTATAAATGTCCTAACTCAAGTTATTTTCACAGGAGAAACTCTAGTCGTCACTCCCCATCCTAATAGACTTGACAGTCGAATCTACGCCCATCTAACTCTATAACTTCCATTTAAGTACCTATAACTAAAAATCAAAATGAGATGCGTCAAAGCTTAGTACAATACATACATGCACATGATATATATAGGCATACATAGTGATAACTAATGCAATAAACATCATTTATTATCTTTGATTATTAGCTAGCAACCAATACAATCTTGACATCCTAAGACTTGTATAACTCCTAACCTCTAAACAAACGATATATATATACATACACATATACATAAGTATTGGTGTTGGTCCTATCTATTACCTTAATAACCCTTTTTAGAATTTTACTAGGTCCTCTTAATACGAAACCCTCATAAGATGAGTTGCATACGATCACTAAGTATCTCGCCAACTCTCTTAAACCTTACCAAGGGGAGATTGAAGCGAAGAAAGCACAAACAACACATAATTAACAAGTTCAAGTTTAAGTTAATTCCAATTAACGACTATTCTAAACAAGTACAATAATCATACTTGTGTTCCATAACCAGTGTTACACCCCGAAGTCGCAAAGTCGCAACAGTCCCGCCGTATAAACTAACCTATAATAGGAATAAACCTTATAGTGCCTATCATAGATACAATCTACACAAGGCGTCAATGACTTCTCGCTTTGAAGTAAATAGTTTGACTAAAATTTATAGCAAAAATTTATAGTAAAAGTAAAATCTTAAGTCATATGTATATAATTACATCTACATTATCATAGGATTCCCAAAAGATCCTATGTAATACAACAATTAACTAATATACATATCATATATCGGTTCTTTGTCCTAAGGATACTACTAAGACTCTAAATAAGACTTAATCTTTTGCCAATGAATCCTCATTTCCTATAGCTTCAAAAGAAATCTAACTTTTGGGTAATTGTATCACAACATCACAAATCAAAAGTCAAGACCTGCAAAAGAATTTATGCGGGTATGAGTAATTACAGCTCAGTAAGTTAAATTGAAGATTCATGAATATATACAAGCATAATCAAAATTATCAAGTAATTATTTTCATGAAATGCAACAAACAAGTGCGATCACACAACGTAGTCCGGTCTCTTCTGAAATCAGAGCAATTTCACCCACTTTAATCTGAGTTGAGGAGTTTTTATGTTATCCAACAACTCACAACCAAACCTAGGTTTGTGCAATAGAGACACTACTCCTCCTAAGACTATCCTTCGAACCAATGCCCTCATCCTCACCGCGACCTCCTCTCCTGTTACTTAGTTCAGCTATGAAGAAAAGACCAATTTGTTATCCAACGCTATCTTTTTTGAAGGCATCGATGTTTGATAGGAAAATCCTAATGATCTCCTATAAGGTTACAATACATGTCTTTTTAGGACATTTAGGTTGATTGAGATTACTCGCAAATACATCGGTCGGTTATAGGCCTCTTAGGTATATATGGTACATACATTTGCTATTTCAATTACTCGTTTATTTTTCTAATTATATGCTAATCAAGCTTTTATGTTCGGATTGCAAGCAAATTTCATACATAGATTGCCATATTAGTCATACCAGGATATTATATCTAAGCAGCTTACAATCAATGGAACATTCCTTTCTAAGAAGTACAAACATAAACTATTGATTGTAACTAGAGTTGACAGTCGAAATCACATACATCGGCCATCACTTAGTGTATATCTTAACTATGTTCCTTGATACCAGCAAATTACTCGAAGATACATCAGTTGGTTAAGGGCCTCTTAGATGTATATGATACGTACATTTGCTATTTTAATTACTCATTTTTTTTTTCTAATTATATGTTAATCAAGCTTTTATGTTCAAATTGCAGGTAGATTTCACACATAGATTGCCGTATATGTCATACCAAGACATTATATCTAAGTAACATAAGGTTGATGACCTCATCCAAGGGATTATTGAGGTTCACCTAGACGACCCACCTTCAATCGATCATGATGTAGACGATGACAACTCCTCACCAAACAAGCTACAGTAAGAAAGGGATTGTCGAGGATATAGTTATCGTAGAGAGGGAGGCAAAGGATGTAAATAAGCCAACATGCAAATTCGAGACAATGCTTCTTCCTCATACTACTCACCACTAGCATCTCTTGGACTACTAGGAAGCTTTCATACATTGTAGTTTTATCATTATAATCAATGGAATATTCTTTTATGAGAAGTATAAACATAAACGACTGATTGCGATTGAAGTTGACGGTCAGAATCACATACATTGGCTACCACCTGGTGTATATCTTGACTATGTTCCTTAGTATCAGAAAGTTACTCAGAGATACATCGGCTGGTTAAAGGCCTCCTAGATATATATGATACGTACATTTGCTATTTTAATTACTCATTTGTTTTTCTAATTATATGCTAAGCAAGCTTTTATGTTCACATTGCAGACAGATTTCATACATAAATTACTGTATATGTCATACCAGGACATTATATCTAAGTAGAATAAGGTTGATGACCTCATTTAAGGAATTATTGAGGTTCACCTAAGCAATCTACCTTCACTCGGTTATGATGTAGACGAAAACGACTTTCCACTTGATAAGCTATAGTGAGAAAATGGCTGTCGAGGACGTAGTCGTCGTCGAAAGGGAGGCGGACGATGTAGACAGGTTGGCTACAAATTTAAGACAATGCTTCTCCTCTACACTACTTGTCGCCAGCATCTCTTGAACTATCGGGATTTAAGTATCAGAGGCCATTCATCGGAGAGAGCTCTAACGAACATATGTGCTGTATTGTTGTCATAAGAGAGACCTCCAGTAGTCAAGTCCATACCTCCATTGCACCATTAAGGAGGCCAATTAGAAATCCTGACAACAATATGGGCAAGGGAGTTACACAGATACATCTTACTTCAATCTCTATGCATATATCAATTTTAAGTGCTTACAGTCAAAATGGGACATAGATCACTCAGTTAATTATGGTCTACATAGTTCATCTCTAAACTGATGCGAATCCCTAAGATGTTCATCCACTTGGGCAATGACAATACCTGTAAGCCCTAAAGTTCAGCCAAGTAACTGTAGGATTGAACTTAGAACCCAAGGTTTAGGGCGATCAGTTAAAAGATCCGATCAAACCCAAATTCTAAACTATTAAGAAGAATATTAATAAAAATGACCCTATAAACTTAAATTTAAGAAAATAAGAAATAAAATAGGAGACTATAAAATATTCAAATTTTAAGCATAATAATTGCTAATTACTGAAAAAGTAAAAAATGTAATCTAATAACCAATAAATTACTAGAGATAGATTATATGTATACTAAAAATTTTAGAATGACCAAAATAATATTTAAGAATGTTCACGTGTACCCCACATGTATTTACGTGTAGATAAAAATACGCGTAATTACTTAAAATACGCAAAATGTGCTAAAATAATACTAAATGCTTAAAGAAAATTCATAATTAATTAAGGAAAAATCAAGAAAAATCAGGAAAAATCATGAATCATCCAGAATTGGGTCGTGGCAGTTGGGAAAAATAAGAAAAAATTCGGCCAATTAGAATAAGCTAACATAAAAGCCAAAAATCAAGGGATAAGGCAATTGTCTTATCCCATTTAATGCACAATAAATTCCACAAAGCCCTATAAATAGCAGAAAAAAATTATATAGCTCATTTGGACAGATACTAATCAGAGAAAATTAGAGAGAGTTGAAAATTCGAGAGAAAATCCAAAAAATAAAAAAAATAAGAAAAACTGTGCAGTTAAGGATTTTAAAGGGAACCCACACTAGACGAGGAGCTGGGAGTGGACGGCCACCACCACCACACGGTGGTGGCAGTGCCCAGGCCGGTCAACAAGGCCACGGCGGCCCACGGTGGCCGGAGACACCCAAAACGGTGAGTCCGATTTCCAGCCCGAATCTTGTGTAATTTTGTAAAAATAGTAAATATAATTAGAAAATTATGAATTTTGTTATTCTGGGATATTTTTGTACGTAGTTTGTAGGAAAAATATTATTTTGATGAAAACATGCCTCGTAGTATATGGTCCCTAAGAAATCATGCAAAACTAAGCACATTTCGGTTTAGAAATAAATGACCTTAGGAGTGTAGTTTCAAGCTCAAAATTTTTGTGTAGATTACTTAGATGATATAGAACAGTGCTATGAAGCCCGTTTCTAAAAATTAATTTTCGAAATTTTTAGATAATTTTTAGGCTCTAAAATGGGGCATAAAATGGGTAATTTAGGATTAATTATGTAATTAAATGATTAATTTCTGATTTAGTGAATAATTACATGTTTTAGGATGTTAAGATCTGATGGAGTATGATACTTATAGCATTTAGGGTGTTAGATGTAATTATTAGGTTAATTATGTAGTAAATTAGTAATAGAAAAACATAGTAAATTATAAGTTAATTTTGTAAATTAGGATAATTAGGTGTAAAACCTAATCTAGGATGAATTTAGACATTTTGAAGTGATAATTTATGTTAGAAATGGTAATTAGGGTAATAGAAATATTAGAAGTGCATTATGTACATAAAAGGTAACAATATATAATATGTGATTTTTAGAAATATAATAAATAGAAAATATTATAATAAAAATTGATATTATGAGAATAATAAAAATGTATAATAAATCTGATAGGAAACTTGAATTTATGTAATTATATGAAAAATATACAAATTTCTCACATTAATAGTGAATTCGGTACACTAATATGGATTTAGGTGTACCAGGTAAAATAAATACTGACTAGGGGTAATGATGGTATTTAGGAGATCGGGAAGTAATATGATTGATTTCACATTATGAGTTGAAACGGATTTCTAGGATTGGAATCTAAAACATTACCTAAAAATCGAACTAAAACCTAATTTAGAAATCGATGCGAAAACCGAACCTGAACCTAACCCTAAACTTAGAATAATTGTAAAAGACTTAATACCTAGATAATTAGGCATATTAAACCTTAAACAAAACCTAACAATAAGCATTATAGGATAAAACGAACCTATAATAGTTATATGAAAAGCTGAAACCACGTTTGTGTTATATGGATAATCAACGATGGCCTGAGTAAATCGGACCTCGAGTGAGTAAGCGAGAAGTCGAGGTAAATTGGGATTAATACGATGCTGTATTTTGGAGGTTTAAGATTATGCTTGGTTGTACTTGTTAGATAGTTGAATGTGTGCATGTGCTTGATTATGGGTGATACTATGATTCTGTTTGTTACTCTGGCATATATTGTATGAATTGTATGTAATAATTGATCACCCTAAACTGGACTTAATCAAATATACGACCAGTAATCATAATCGAACATGCATGGCAACCCGTTAGGGGACCTAGGACTCTCCGGCCAAATACCGACCCCTTCGGAAGGGATAGCGCAGGATTACAAAATGGTCTCTTCTTCATCCTCAGTTGAACTAAGTGACAGGAGAGGAGGTCGCAGCGAGGGTGAAGGCAATGGTTCGAAGGTAGTCGCGAGAGGAGCAAGGTCTCCATTATACAAGCCTGGGTTTAGTCGTGAGCTATTGCATTAACGGCAACTCCTCAACCCGGATTAGAGCGGACGCAATTTCTCTAAACTCACGACGGGTCGGACAACGTCGTACAATGGTATTTGCTTGCACATGCATTGCATCTAATAAATGGTTGAAAACCTTGTTGTGTTTCTGGTATAGTTTTAAGTCCTCCGTCTCTACTTACTGAGTTGTGGTTGCTCACATCCCTATAGACGTCGTGCAGGTGCTGGCTAAGAAGCGGCAAACAACTACTCTGAAGCTAGCAACTGCTGGATCCTAGGGAGTGAGAAAAAAAAAACATTGAAAAATCAATACATATTTTACTTTTTATTTCTGATTAATGTAATAACTGAAACATAGTGATTATATATAACTTTTCTCACTTTCTTAGGTAAATGATTTGTTTAAATTACAAATTGTCTACTTCAAAGCAGGTTAGTCATGGACGCCTTGTGTAGATCAGGTCTAAGATAGCGGTCGTAAGGCCAACTTCTATCTTATAATGGTTTACACGGCGGGGGCTGTTACGACTCTGCTGTTTCGGGGCGTGACAATGCCCATGTCATTAACTTTACATATTTCACTTTCGAGCTTGTTTTTTCTTTTCTTTATTTTTGAAACACTATGCAGCTATTTGAAAGTGTAATTATAATTTCCATAATGTTTTCATACCTTCATAATTTCAAAGTATTAACATATTTAAAAGCACATCTTGAGGATATGAATTTGGGTTAAAATTAGTGATTTTGGATTGATAAAAACTTATAACATTGATTCATATCGCAATATCGATCGTATAGATATAGAATAAAAATATTCTTTATTAATTCAAACCGTGTAGGATAAAGAAAAAAGATGAAACCAAACATCTCGCTAATATATAATTGAATAGAATTCGATTTATATTACATTAATTGATTTAAAAATGATTTTGAGTTAAAACAAAAATAATGAATTGTATATAATATAATGATTAGTAGGATAAGTGGTTTGGAATACAAAACCACCTTATTATGAACCAAAATGGCTTATTAAAGATATAAAAACATATTATTTTCAATCAAAATTACGCATTCAAAAAATGATTATATTTTCAACCAAAATCTTCCGTTGAGGAGGCGATAATGATATGAATCAAACTCGCTTCAAGGCGATTTTATCAATCGTATTCATAAGATTATTTTCTTACAAATGGTTTTTTTTTTGTTCCATTTTCCCGATGTCACATCGTCCATTTATATTCGCTTTCACAGCGACCATAGATTTCCAAAGAAGGTATCGTAGAAAGTGACAGCAGAAAGAGAAGATCCTGAAGCAGCGGAGGAGATATACCAAGATGACCACGAAAACCGAGGTTGTTTTTTTTCTTTTGGCCATCAAAACCGAGGTTGTTTAGTCAGGTGATGGTCACGTCTTTACCCATTTCTTTATCCACCCCACGTCACATCACATGCTTTGATGCTGTGGTTATACAATATGCCCGTCTTCTTCTCCTACATCTCTCTCTACCTCCGTAGAGCGTCTTGCAAGAATTTTCGACGAGTGTTCGGCATATTACTGCCAAGTTGCTGTACAATTCATATATGTAACCATTGATTTTTGGACCCATGCATATGGCAATATATTAATCACCATTGGATGGTTTTGAGATTACTTTAAGAAGAGCTTCCACTTTCTTTTTTTTTTTCCCCTTTTTTACATTCTTGAGATGCATTAAAAAAAAATAAAAGAAAAACTTTTAGACACATATATGTTAAGAGTTTAAAATAAAAATTATTCATTCTTTTGACTATTGATTACACATTTTTATAAAAAGAAAAAAGAAAAACACAATTGTGTTGAAAAATTAAAGTGTGGGAAGTCTTTTAAATGTGAAATTGAGCATCAGATTCATGGTCCTCAACTAGTTATAATGTGTGTTTTCAAGTTGCAATTACTATTACTGGTAGGTTACTTACAGAGGAAAATACTCTCTCAACAAGGCTATAAGGACACTGATTAATAATATCTTTTACAACGTATAATCGTTTAGGAAGTTGAACGATTACCAAGATTCACCCAGAGTGGCAATGGGACATTAATGCGGTAGAAATTTTGGTGAAGCTACTACATTAATTTATAAATTCAGGGACAAAGTTCGTATACACTCAGAGAGGGCCCCTACTGCGTTCATTTCTCTCTCTTTTATTATGCCTATTGTTGAAAACAAAGAAAATCTAACAAAGGGCTACGTTTAATACGTACAACTTATGGCTCTCAGTCTTTTCAAGACCAAGATTTCCTTTTTGGCGTTAAAAAAAGTCAAGACATTTGTAATGAAATCCTTCAGTTTATGTACGGCGTCAAAATTAAAATAGTGATCTATGCTAAGGTACTTGATTTCTTCAAGGACAGCCCACTTGTTTAAATCAATCTTAAATTTGGTAGAATTGCATTAGCTACCAAACCGTCTAATAACTTCATGAAAAAAAAATGATTGTGCAATATCGAATTAATCCATGTCACTAAAGTTCAATTAAGAAGGTTTTTCTCTTCCTGATATATCTATTTTTCGTCTTGTAACTTTCTATATTTTCCACACTTAGTTCTGATTCATCGTATGCGATGTCTTCAACTCAGGCGAAGTCTCGCTCTCGAATTGCCAAGAGATTATTTTTTATATTTATTTTACGGGACGCTTTTTTTTTTTTTAACTTTTATTCTTTTTCTTAGGGTAGAGAAAGAAAATGTTAGTGTCTGTTCCGATTGAGTTTATCTAATGCCAAGGGTTCCGGGATATTGTCACCTCAATCCTCCACTCGATGTGATGTTTTTTTATTATTAAAGTATCCTTCGATTAAAAAAAAAAAAAAAGAATGTAATCAAAATTGAAAAATGTAAAAATTTTATATTTTAAACGAGTAACAAGTTTGCCAGAGACACATGTTGACTGTATTATACAAATAAAGTATATAGCTAAATATCATCATGATTTATTTATATTTTATAAGGTAAATGTTATGCTCCGAGTACAAAATAGAAAGAAAAAAGACCAATAATATGGCCATCAAACATAAAGATTATTGCACATAATGTCAATTTTGTATATAATTTACGACAATATGCATAGTGTAGTCAATATATAGACAATTACAAACACTAATGAGTGAAAAAAGTAGAAGATATAAGTAGGTTCGATTAGAGATGATCAAGTGTAAAAGAAAGAAATAATAGATTCAAAGGGATAAGCAGTTATTATCCTGAAAAAGAGTTCAATGTCTTGGAGAGTATCTCGTGACCATCATTCAAATTATCGCAACTCCCATTTCGAAAATGATCGAGCTTGAATTTCTAAGCATTCTTTTTATTTGCATCCGAATTTTTAAAATCCTAAGTCGGTGAGTTATGAAACCCAATACAATACAAGGTACTGCGCATACATACACAAATACTACAATGCGCACAAATCTAAATAATTATATCATCACAAACGGCATATCAATTAATAGGCATTCACCACAAAAAATAATAATAATAATAACAATAACTTTTCACATATTCATTACCGATAAAAATATATTTTATTTTTAAAACTAAACTAGCATCAAATTGAATCGATAATCCCATGATTGCATAATGTTGAATTTGAAGATTTTGAGACCTCAATCATAGCCATTAAATCCAAAAATTCTAAGACCTCATTTACATAATGAACTAATAGGTTCTAAAATCATAACTAACCTTAATTGTTTCAAGATCTGATAGTTAAATCTCAGATACAATAAACGCATTTCATATAATATTTATAATTGAAAATCCTAAACCTACACACATAAGTAATAAATAAGCAATAACCCATGTATCTAGACTATACCTAAATTTTACTAACTCCAATTAAAAAATTCCTAATACATGGTGTAACATCAATTAGATACTCATATAAATTGTAAATCATCGTGTTTAATCTTAGGTCTCTTCTAAATTTCAACTCAGAAAACCAACTTAACAAGCAAAAAAGGAATGCTCCCACTGGTTACACGATCAATCAAAATGGTCGAGGGCAACCACTTAGTTGATTAACATGGGGTAGTTAACCATGTAATCCACTGGTCAATCAACCGACCAAAAGACCAGCCTCCCATGATCATCTTAAATCAACCCAAGTTGACTTACTTAAGCCTTAGGTAGTCCCTAACCCTAAGTTAAAAACTAATCATCCTTTTGAGTGAAAAGTCTAAACTTTTTGCCTTAAATCCAACTTAGACTGAGTTATCAAATTTTGATAACAAATAATTCTTTATCAAATCATAAACTTATCATCTTATCAATTGATACATTGTTAACTTCTTAATTAGGCTACCATGATCCAATGCTTAAAGAGGTTATAATCTATAATTCAATTCATAACCTATCAAGGTCAGGTTTTTGGCTAACTAAAGGTTCATGTGTTATGGGCTTACTTATATTAGCTCGGCAAATCTTATGTCCTTGTTTGTTGGTTCTCCAACAACTTCCCTTTCGACTTTCAATTCGTTCCTTTTAAATTGATATGAATTCTGATAATGGTTAGGAATCCACTTTATGAATTAAAAGCAGTTTAAGAAATCGTTCTTTATTTTCCTATTCTTCTTTTCTTAATCCGTTTTTACTCGGCTCAAACCTTGCACGGAAAGACATTATTGTTAAATTCATTCATGCGACGATTAACACATAAGGGAAGCAAGAGGTTGAACTTAGGACTTGTTGAATTACCTTGTCAGTAATTCTGGAAAAATCGACAATTGTGTCTCGCATCACACGAGAATAGAATTAGTACCCCTAGGGTTTGGAGGGGAAGGCTCAGGAGTTCTCTTTGAGTTTCTACAATTGAGAGAGTCCAAGGTTCAATAGGTTTATTTCATATGTGGGAAGGATGTTCAGTGGCGATTTACCATATTACCCTCAGTTTTAAATTTTTTTTTTTTTAAGGTTATTTCAAAATGTATATTGCAAAAAACAAAAATTAGGTAAAACTAATGCATTAATAAGTCATGTATAATAATGCATTTGGACAAATAAAAAGAATCAAATAACCAAGATTATAATTTATAATCTTTGCACTTCCAATATGGTATGTTTGCTTTATTAATTTTATAAAAATTGTTAAGCCATTTATAATTTAGCCGTCATGATAGATTAGATTAGATATCTCTATAATAATTGATATATAAGTCGGAAGAAAAGAAATTATTGGCAAAAAAAGAAACTTGAGGTGAAATTAGGTTTTGAATTAAAAGAGCGCGATGCAATTTGAAGTTAAATAGTATTGTTTTCAGATGAAAAAAGAAGGAAAAAAAGGAAGAAAAGAAACTTTAGGTAAAATTAGGTTTTGAATTAAATGAGTAAGTGAGAAACAATTTGAAGTAAAAGAGTATTAATTTGAGTAGGAAGAGACAGCATTTCACATGAAGCCAGTGATATTATCATTGACATAAGGAAAAAGGATGGAGAAAATGCAATATTAGAGTAACAAGCCCCTCCGTACGCAAAAGATCACCCAAACATATCCTGCACAAGCAAAGCAAATAATATCAAGAGCGTGCATTTCCCATTTCGTAAAAATTTACCAAAAAGCAAGTGATGAGGAAGACTGTGTACGTGTCGAAAAGCCATTAATAAGCTGACACGTGTCAGAAGGAGATGGTACTTACGTCCAAGCGCTTGACATCAGATCCACAAGAAGCCAATTCTTCTATGTGCTTAAATACCGGCTTCTTATGGGGAGGAAACTAGACATCGCCTATAAGAGAGGGAGAGGGAGAAGGGGAGAGAGAGAGAGAGAGAGAGAGCGTTTCTAGAGAAGAAGCACCGGCTTGTGTGAGGAGAGCGCGATTTCAAGGTACATTATCACTTTTTTTCTTTTGGTTCTTTTCCTTTGTTGGTACTTTTGAATAATTGATCTTCTTACAACTATCTTTCACGGTTCAGTCGTCGTGTACCATCATAGTTACGCTATTAAAAGAGTTTGATTACATTACGACTGACGTGAATGTACTGACTACTGAGCTATTATGATGAAAACTTGGTAGAAAATTTAACTCAGTTCTGTACATATTATTATTGTTAACGTTACTTTTACTCCAGGATCCCTGGAACAACATGTCCGGTTACTATCTTCGGTCTTATGTTGTCCCTTTTTTTTTTTTTTTTTATTGTGTGCTTTTTAAATTCAAATGCATGTTCTAGAAAATCATCGATGCAATTACTCTAAAAGATTACTTATAGCAGATTAGTTGCATAATGATATGATGATTCTTTGCTTAATGGGGACTCAAATCGCATTTTTCTTCCAACTCATGCTTTTCCTTTTCATTATATTATAGTATTGAAAGAAAAATATCGGGATGATGATGATGTTGCCAATTATAGCGTATACCTGCTTTTTCTTTTTTGTTTTAAATCTCTGAAGTAGGTTGCATGCGTTTGGTTTTAGTTGTTGATAATCTCTCTTTATTGTTTTTTTCTTTTTTTTTTTTTATGGAGCTTCCTTTTCAAATTCAATCTGTCCGAGTAAGCTCTTTTAGGTTGTGGACTCCGATGGGAACCGACGGATTACTCAAAGTTTCTTGAGATTTTTGTTTATTTTTCTAAGTTTATGCATTCGTAAATAGTTCACCACTCATTAACTGTAAGTTAAAATACCTTTTATTTATTTGTTCTTTTTACTTTAGACGGACATACCATCATGAGCTTATCATTAATCTTTTCACCGTTTAATACCATAATATTATTATTTTTTTCTTATTTAACTATTTTATATATTCTTCTGTTATGAAAATTAAAAGGAAAAATCGTCAGTACCGTGTTTAACACTGCTATGCGTTGTTAATTAACAACATATTTGACAACTTTTAAACCGAGCGGAAATGGGAGGAAATCCGTGGAAAAGTCAAGAAAAGGAAATACAATTATTGACCTTATTTAGATATGAAAAGTGCAAATGAGAGGGAACAGATGGGAATATTTCGTTTTTCTTTATTTAGTTAATACAAAAGGGGGAAATGAAAATAGGAGAAGCAAAGTATAACTTAACTAATTATAGTTGATCTTATCCAAATCCCTACCCTTTGAGGATTCTCCATTCCGTCATATTTTTTCTCCGTATTTATGGAAAAACTAATTTAGCTTAGGTGCGAAATTTGCACTCATCTCTTTCTATCGATTTCATCCTATTTCCATAAATTTACTTTTATTTCCACCCATACAGACGCCGTGTAAATACCGGCTACCGGCTTCTTATGGGGCCAAACTGGACATCGCCTATAAAAGGAAGAGAGAGAGAGAGAGAGAGAGCGCGAGCGAGCGAGAGCGTTTCTAGAGAAGAAAGCTTATGAGGAGATCGAGATTTCAAGGTACATTATTACAATTCATTATACTTCTCCTTTCTTGGTTCTTTTGAGCATTTAATGTTATTGCAAGGATCTTTTACGGTTCAGTCGCACATATATACCAGTTGAAAAGCTCATCCCTGGAACAACATGTCCTGTCCGGTCCGGTTACTATCTTCAGTCTTGCGTTGTTGTCCCTTTTTTTTTTTACTTTTCTGTACTTTTGAGAGGGGTCTGTCGGACTTTTTATAATTCCATGCATGATTTGGAAATAATTAATACTATTACTTCAAATGATTAGATTGGCAGATTAGCTACGACTCGAATCACATTTTTCTTCCAATTATAATGTAAAACGTTCTTTTTTTTTTTTTTTGGCAGGTTGCATAAATTTAATTTTATTAAACCATTGATAATCTGTCGTTTTTGTTATTTTTGTGGATTTTTTTTTTCAAATTTAAGCTATCTGATTATGCTCTATTTTTTTGGGTTCTGGATTGTGATGGGAACCGACGGAGTACTCAAAGTTTCTTGTGATTTTGTTTGTTTTCTAAGTTTACGCATTCATAAATATAGTTTTTCACCCGTGAATTTCAAATTAAAATACTTTACGTTTTATTTTAGTGTTAGTTCAGACACTTCATGAGCTTCATAACTTTAATCTTATCATCATCTAAAAGATACAACGCCTGCATGTACGCGCACGTGATTCTATGATTTATACTGTGTTTGTATTTCATTTATCCTTCTGTTAAACGGGAAAAAATAAATAAATCACACATAAAAGTTCAAAGTATAACATTAACATTTTGAAGTTGGCACTATATATTTTACTAGGAAAAATGACAACAGATTTATTGGAATATTTAAGCTAACCAACAAAAAGTAAATAAATTAATTAATGAATAAATAAAAGAAAAAAATGAAAACTTTCACATTTTCAAGTAATGGTCGTTCAAGTAATTGAGGTAAGCTTAATAATAACAACCTTTTAAAATCATTTAAAGCACTTAAAACTAGGAATTTTGTTCTTTTATTATTTATTTAATTAACATTAGGTTAGAGCATCTGCGGATTGTCCGGTTGGCCTTCCAATCGAGACAACAGTCTTTCTGTACCGGTTTCAGTTCGGTTTAGTTTGATTAGTTTAATCATTTTATTAGCTCATCCATGACTAATCTGGTAAACGGATTAAAAATTTGTGGCCTCACAGATATTTTGAAACTTGGACTACTTGCATTTAAGTCGCAATGCTGTGTCTCTGATTTACACCAGATTTTAATTTAATGTTATAAAGTAGAAATTTCCAAATGATTTATAAAATAACGAATTTCAGAAATAAATATCGACAACTGCATTTATTATGTAATGACTCTTTTTATAAAACCACGTGATCGTTTAGGTCAGTCTGTTAGGATCTGTCCATGTAATAGTTATTGCACTGTGGTCTATCTGGTCCCCCCGTCTCCAGTCTCCGGTCTCTCAGTCTAGCCATAGATCTACATAGCCCTACATATATATTTAATTGCATGTAGTTGCATAGTGTAATTTTAATTGATAGAATAACCGTACTTCAATGTGCATTTATATCTGTGATAATAATATACATCATATGATTTATATAAATCAATCAAAGTAGATCCAAGTCATGCATGCTTATATGTGCTTCTTCTTTTTTGGCCCAAATCATACCTATATGTACTTTAATTTTTATGTACAATGGTTTGGTTAGATGTGCCCTCAGACCGCAGGACTGGGCATATAAGCGGCCGGACACCAAAAAGCTGGCTGCACTTCCTCTTTTTTAATGTTTTGCACCAAGAAGTTGTGTTCTTTCTCCATTTATTCCATATTTGTGGCACTGCCTAAATCACGTACTAGTAAGTGAATAAAGAGGTTTGGAGGCTTTCACGAATTTAGAGAAATTTGTGGTGTGAATATGAACTTTCATGTGCAAACATAATGCAATAGCCCGTTGTTCGAAGACATGTGAATCCTTTTCTTTTTTTCAATGTTACTGACAACGGGTCAACATATCGTTGTTTTATCCAAATTCGTTATTTTGTACGAGTCTTTGCATTTAATCCGCTGATTTTTTTTTTTTTTTTCCACACAAGTAAATCTCATTTCGTGATGAATTGTAGGGCTCACCTGCAAGTTGTAATTAGTGCTTATTAAAACTCGTGAGGATCTGTCTTAAATGTTAGACGGAAATCTTATTGAAAAAAAAAAAATTAATAAGAGAAATCTTTTTTTCCTTCGTAGCGAATTTGACTCGTGCAATCCCTACCACTAGAAAAAAGGAAAAAAAAAAAAAAAGAGTAATCATCGTTGAAGATGAATCTATTATGTGGCTTTGCCTCATCCTGAAAATAGTCAAATGAAGAATCTCAAGAAATTTTCCTAGCTAGAGCTTTTTATATCGCCGGTGGCCAAAAACCAGGACCTACTTTTGTCCTCATTTAATTCAGAAAAACCAAAATGCCAACTCATATCACTCTTCTTCAATACTAACATGTGATGCACTGTCTTTTGGCTGGTTCTAATCAAACTTGTTATAAGAATCCGAAAACTTGATCTAGCATGCATAATTAGTATGTTATAAAGAATCAATCTTGATAAATTTGGTTTTGTTTTCAGGGTGAAAAAAGAGAGAACTTGTGCAAAATGGGGGCTGGAGGCAGAATGACTGTTCCAAACAAACAGCTAGCAGAAGGGAAGAAGAACAATCCCATGGAGAGAGTGCCTCATGCACAGCCACCATTTACTCTCAGCCAGCTTAAGAAAGCCATACCACCACATTGCTTCAAGCGCTCTCTCATCCGTTCCTTCTCATATGTAGTGTATGACCTTGCCTTGGTCTCTCTTTTCTACTACATCGCCACTTCCTACTTCCACCTATTGTCCTCTCCTCTCAATTACATCGCATGGCCCATCTACTGGATCATGCAAGGCTGCGTGCTCACCGGTGTTTGGGTCATAGCCCATGAGTGCGGCCACCATGCCTTCAGTGACTACCTATTGGTTGATGATATCGTGGGTTTAATCCTCCACTCCGCTCTCTTAGTCCCATACTTCTCATGGAAGTATAGCCACCGCCGGCATCACTCCAACACCGGCTCGCTCGAGCGAGATGAAGTTTTCGTCCCAAAGACCAGGTCCAAGATGGCTTGGTACAACAAATACTTGAACAACCCGCCCGGCCGCATGCTCAGCCTTTTGGTCACACTCACCTTGGGCTGGCCCCTGTACTTGGCATTCAATGTATCCGGCCGTCCATATGATCGTTTCGCATGCCATTACGACCCGTATGGCCCAATATACACAGACCGTGAGAGGTTGCAGATTTACATTTCTGATGTAGGTGTCATGGCTGCAGCCTATGCGCTATACCGCATTGCAGCACTTAAAGGGCTAGCTTGGCTAGTATGCATCTACGGTGTGCCATTGCTCATCGTCAATGCCTTCCTCGTGATGATCACTTATTTGCAGCACACTCACCCGGCATTGCCGCACTACGACTCGTCGGAATGGGACTGGCTGAGGGGAGCATTGGCGACGGTTGATAGGGATTACGGTGTGCTGAATAAGGTATTCCATAATATTACTGACACACATGTTGCTCACCATCTGTTCTCTACAATGCCGCATTACCATGCCATGGAGGCTACCAAGGCGATCAAACCGATTATTGGTGAGTACTATCGGTTCGACGGCACGCCTGTGTATAAGGCTATGTGGAGAGAAGCAACAGAATGTCTCTATGTTGAGCCTGATGAAGGTAGTCGTGTTGGTGTCTTCTGGTACAATAATAAGATTTAAAACGGTTCCTGCTGGAAGGGGAAATAATTACATAGTTTAGTGCTCTTCTACCAAAAGAAAACTCCAATATTATATGGGAAAAAAAAAAAAGGACTGTGTTTACTATATTTAGCGTGTTGATGTAATATGAAAGAAAATTTCCTATCTTTTTTTTTTCTTTAATTTTTCGGCCGAAGAGTATCCGGTTTCCATATTCATCTTGTTATTTGGATGGTGTCTCTTATGGTGTATGCCACATGCATTGGCAGTAGCGGCGAACGGACAGAGTATCGATCCGAACTCTACTCTACCGGATTTTAGAATAGCAATTTCATAAAATCTATTCTTAAATCATGGTACTTTATATTTATTTTGAAACATTTACTCTAAAATATATATTTTAGGATATCTTCTACCCAATTAGTAATAACGATAAACTAATATTGATAAATAAAAAATTAATATCGTTACATTATTTTAATCTTAAAAAAAATAATAATAAAAACCCAACTTACAATAAAACTATATGACTAAGCACTCTTATGTCTATAGTCATGTCCCTATCTCTCTATATGACTAACCACTCTTATATCTATAGTCATGTCCCTATCTCTTTTTCTTTTTTCTTTAGGATAAAACTTTCTCTCTTTTTTACTATTTCATTTTAATACTACTTTCTCCTTGTTTTACGATCGCTAATTTAGTAAGATATTAAAAACATCTTAATTCTTAATTTCTTGTCCAATAAATTTTACTGTAGTTACTTAGTACATGGTTTTCTATACAATGTATAACAATTTTGTAATTTGATAAAAATTTTATTTTGATACTTTAAAAAGAAAATATAAAAAAAAATAATTTAACATGATCCAATTAAGGGTTAAATGTTTCTAATTACAAAAATATTCTCTATTTTACCCATCAAAGTTCCATACATGTGTTGGAAATATAAGAACTTATCAAATTATTACTATGTGATGCATTAACATAGTTACAAATTTGATATTGATTATGTATTTGCACAACATCTCAAAAGAATATAAAGTATTAAAAAAAAATACAAGTTACACAAGATATCCTGTATCCCGAGTACATGATAGGTTTTGAGAATAAAAATTTTAGAACCTATACTTATAGAATAAGATTTAGGTAAAGTATTACACCCTACTCACCTTATAACCACTCACCCCTAATTAAGTGTACTTTTTTGTGTAATGAGTGTTTTATTATCCAAAGAATTCGATTATAAATGATAAATTATTACTCTAAGATTTAAGTATGATTGGTTAAGCAATGTCTAATGCGATAGAAGTAAATAGAATTTCTTCAATTAATAGATGATAACTTTGGGAAATCAATCTTCTAAAATTATTTTATTAAAGTTATAAATAAATGGTTGAATTATCTCCAATTTTAAAATATTTCATGAAAGTAGGTTTTCTTTATTTCTTTGTAGTTCACTACAATCATGTGTAGGAAATAAAAACCACTAACCAAATTAAATCGAATTAAATCGAAAATATGAGCCTTTTTTTTTAATTTCTAGCACTTATGATTTATATGGTATGCATGTAAATTTTCTTTAAATATAAATCATGATTAAACCTTAATCAAAATTGAATGTCTAAATTAACTTGAAGTTTTATGGTTTAGAAAGCTCGCAAGGTTCAAAGTAATTAAGGATAAACCGCATCTTACTTTATGGATTTAGTTAAAGGGAAAACCAAACTAAAACAAACCCCAACATCCATGTACACTTGATAATTTAAAATTAGGTCTTTAAAAATTCATATTCTTTAGAAATAAGACACTTCCAATAATGAATTAGCATAGTAATATCTTATCATTTTATATAATTGGACTAAAAAGATGCTATTAGAAATACATCGAAGTATAAGACCATTCTAATAATGAATTAGCATAGTAATATCCCATTATTTTATATAATTGGATTAAAAAGATGCAATTAGGAATGCATCAAATTATAAAAATGCATTAAATTTTTTTTTATTTGTTCATTTAGGAACAAATGCTTTCAAAATTATGTTTCAAAAAATGGTAAATAAGGTTCTCCATCATTGTCCACTACAAGTATATTTATAATTAAATCATAAAATGAAAAAAAAAAAAAAATCAAATCATAAGTCCTAAAATGAAAGGACTAAAGAAAATAGTTGAATTATCTCAAATTTTCATACTATTCTCTTTCGTAACCTACGTATTTACCTTGTTACCATTACAAGAACTATATTTTTATGATTTTTTTTTTTTTTCATTTTAGGATGTGACTTTTAACCATAATAATAAAGGGATTAGGCAATGCATTTTGATTCATTTTTGGAAATTTAAAGTACTGAAATAAAAAAAAAAAAGAAAAATATGCCCTAAAACAAAAAGTACATGAACTTTAAGTCCTTCTAATATATTTCTTCCTAAATAATTACCTTTACCTTTTGCCATAGCCATCAATCCTAACCTATAAGCCCTAGTCACCTTCTATAATGCTAAACCTCTAGCCTTCAACTAAATTTGGTTTGTGGGAAACCATGGCAAACCCCCTTCTATGACACCTTGAAACCCATTTAATTGAACCTAAGTGAATGTACTAAGTTGAAACATAGCAAAGCCCTCCTTTTGAACCTAGATGATAACATCAAACGAAGACAAACTTTACATATCTAACCCAATTGAAGCCACTTAATTTTGCTTGCTCAATTGAAACTCTGACTCGTATAGAAACCCATGTGGAATTGCTACGTATAAACTCTGGCTCGTATACCAGCCCACGTAGGTTTGTCAAAGCTATGGTGTTGTCTACTTATCATATTACATAAAGATTTGTCACGATTTGCAAAGTCCAACAATTATCCACCATGGTGCAATGGTAAGCTTCTCATGTAGAAATGCAATTATGTTATGGCTATGCAAGAGTTTGAGAGTTGGTGGGGTCAAGAATTAGAGATAAAAGTTGTATGGAATCAATGATCATATGGGGTAACGAGGTAGCCACCCCCGGTTATTCCTTGAAAGAAAGGAAAAATATTATCATAATTTGTTAGAAAAGAAATAAGAAAATATAATATGTAAAAATACATTATGTTCCGATGGATGGAAAGCTATAAAAATCAAAGGAAATTGATGGAAATGGAAGGAAAGTATATGTTTACTTAATTTGGTGGAGATGGAAAAGAGATGAATATATTGGAAATGGATGGAAATTTTTCCTCCTAGTGTCTTTTTTTTACCTCTCTGAATTTAGAGAGAAATTAAAGGAAAAAGGTAGCAATGTTGGGAAGTTATAAATTGTTTATAAAGAATGAAAATATTGGTTATGAGAAAAGGGTAATCTAGTAAAGCCTTCATATTATTTCTCTTCTTTTCATTTTTTTATTATGTTAACCAAATAAAAGAAAATGAAATATTTCTACTCATTTCATTCCATTTGTACTCTCTAGATCCAAATAAGAGTAAAAATTCTATTTTCCTCGATTTTCTTTCCTTTTTCTTCCTTTCTCTTCCTTTCTAGAACTTTCCTTCCATTTCCAACTTACCTAAAAGATGCCATAGTGTTAAAAGACCATTTATACTAATGTAAGATACAATAAACACTTAATCAAGCGTGTGCAATAACTAGGTTTAAATTACCTCTTGGGCATTTTACCCGTTATGTTTCTATTCTTATTAGGAACACATACATAGATACATATATATAATGTGTATGTATGTTACATGCAAGTCTTTATCTACCTCTCACTTATGACATTTGAACGCTCCTTCACTCTAAAGAGAAGTTAAGTCACACAAAATCACACTCACTTAAAGAGAGAAGTTAGAGAGAGAAAGTCACTCAAGTAAGAATAGAACTTGTATTTCTGGATGATTTACAAATGAGGGGATCATCCCCTTATATACACAAAGCCTCCATCATTGGACAGCCTAAATTTACTCGATCTAATTGGTAACATACTATCTTACTTACCCTACTCTAAATACCCCTATCAACCAAAGTTCAATATATCTAGACACTTTTAGAACATTCTTAAGAGTAGATTAGGTCTTAATCGTGGGCTTCACACATAAAGGAAGTCTACATATATGTACAAAAGTGAAAAAGCTTAAAAAAAAAAACCTATGATATTCTCCCCTACCTAAACAAACAATGTCCCTATCACCTTCTTCTCCCTAGAGAAATCCTCCACTAAATGTGCAAATCGAATGCAGTATATGCCATTCTCCCATGTTGCTTCACTTTGGGGTTAACCCTTCCATTTCACTAAGTATTCGAAGGAAGATAGTTAGCTTGGACTTGGCGTTAGGCGCCCTTATAGAATCTTCTCTACTTCTCTTTCACCTTCTTGCCTTATTCCCTTAGTGAGCTTCCTCCGTATTGCTGCTAATGTCTCCTACCTCTCAACCTCGCACTTATATAAGTTTCACCAAAGGCTTCTACATCTTCTGACATCATTAGCCAATGGAACTTTCCTCTACCTTAGCTAGTGTTTGGTAGAGACCTAGATGGCTTAGGTTATGATGTTTCTCGAGAATCTTCATCTGAACGTCCTTATGACCTAAGACATGTAATCTTCCTCCTTTCTTCTAGAGCAACCCCTCCTCCATCCAATAGTTCTTAGTCTAGCCTTCATGCTTCACCACTAGTCTAGCCTACGGATATTAAGCCAATCCTTCCTTAATCAACTAAACCGCTTCCCCAAGTTATGGATCTCTTGTTCCTCAAGTTAAAGCATTGTCATCTACCCTTAAGGGCTTTTCCTTCTTCAATTCTACCTCTTTCTTGGGTGGTTAGGGTTCAGGCCTCTCCTTAGGTTGAGCATTCACCTTAGGTACCTCTTATGTCTTTAGTCCTGCTCTTTTTGAACTATGGGCTATGGTATTATTCCTACTTGGTTCATTAGTATGCTGTATAGAACATAAAAGCTTTTGGGTTTGGCCAGAGTTACAACTAACTGAAACTACACATTGTTGTTCTCCATCTATGATCATGATGCAGTATATTGATGGGTCAGTTTAAGCACATACCAATCAGAGAAGTCCATGCCAATGACTAGTTTATAGTTATCCAAAGGGATTACCTCTATCTTCAAGGGCAACATCCCTTCTTTACAGATCATCTACAGATTGATTCATAGGTACAACATCTTACATGAGAGCTCCTTCTCTAAGCCTTCCTTAACACCCTAAACTCAATCAAGCATATTGGTCATAGCTAACTTTACCCTTGTTTTTACTGAGGCTCTACTTCCTTTGGATTTCCCTTTAAGGGTAAGTTCTTCATCTATCATTAGAGTTAAAGGACTTCTAGTGTATTGCGATAGGAATCAACCTCTCAGACTAATCATATAAAGCCGAGCTAAAGGCCTACATGAACTTATCCAAAGAATACTAGCTTAAGAACTAACAAGAGACGAGGATTTGATCACCAATCTAGGCTTACTTCACCTTATCTGATCTAAGTGCCGAGCTTTAACCGAGATAAAGGCAATTCTCGACCTAACATACACTATACTTCCTTCTAAGCTTAATTGTCCAATTGTCAATCAATGTACAGTATCCAACCTTAAGCTTAATCCGACCAAGTCGGCTACTGCTTCTATGCTTATAAAAGTAACCTAGTATTTACCAATAGCTGTTTGATACGTATTTTCTAGCACAACATTCCAGTAAGATTATCTACTTTTCCATACAATATATTATTTGTCAATTTTACCCTTTTTTGGATGCTTAAGGAATTTTTTGTACATTCTTCTTTTTGTCTTTTCCTTACCTAATGTAACCCTAGTTAAGGTCATATAAATGCCTCACTTCCTTTGTATGCAAACAACATCACTCACTCATTATTGAATTACAAAATTTCCTTACAGAGTAATCTTAGTGTTGTCCTTTATCTTTAGCTTTTACTTAGCTCCTTTAGCAAGAGTTAGTGACAAGCAACTCAAATACTATTTTCGTGTATCATATCGAGTGTTAGGATTAAGTCAATTAAGATTAATTGATGTGTCATATCCAATTGGTTACTGCTTAGATTTCCTAAACTTATTTGTTTTCCTTTTGTTCCTATTCAATGTGGTTTTCTCCATGTATACGACCTCAGAGACACATCACATTGCTAAGGGACATCAAAAGCACTTGTTCCTTCCATCTCTTCTAAGATTTTGCTTTGATATCAAATGTCATGTGTAGAGTCTTTTACTAGCTCTCACGTACAGTGCTTAGACTCTTTGGCACTCTAAAGAGAGGCTAAGCCAACCTTTCTATCCAAGACATACAAGATCGCACTCACTTAGAGAGAGAAAGCACTTTAGTAAGAATATAATTTATATTTCTAGATGATTTACAAATGAGAGAGTCATCCCTTTATATACAAGAGACCTTCATCATTAGACGTCCTAGATTTACTTGATCTAACAACTAATATATAGTTTCACCTACCTTACTCTAACTATGCTCACTTACTAAGGTTCAATGTATCTGGACACTTCAAAAACATTCCTAAGAGTAGACTGGGTCTTGGTCATAGGTTTTGTAAGCTCCCAAAATTGAGTTTAGCACAACCGAGCTAAGATTTAGGGCTTTTAGGGTAACTTATCTAATTGAGCCCAAACTTTGCAACTAGAATGAAAAAGTTAGTCGAGATATTACAGTGAAGTTAGATTTTAGTAATAATGACCCAAAATTCCAATTTTGCCCTTAGAAATTGGAGTATTTACTAAAGTCCTAAAATGTTCAGAACTCCTAAAATTGAACTTAGATTGTAATGAGAACTTAGAGATAAGTTAATTGAGCTATAAAATGAGATAATGTAGTATAATTTACTATAAAAAAATACACGTAATTTTTTTAGTATACCTGGTACAAATAATAATTATACTCGTAAATTAACTTTAAATTGAGTAATTATATATATATTGTGTTGAATTCATGAAATTAACCTTAGAATGTATCCTAAAAATAAAAGATATGCTAGAAACTTAATTATATGAGTAAAGTTATATATTTCACATGTTATTACATAGGGTATAACCTTGTATATTAATTAAAATAATTAATTCTAACATATAATATCTATATTTAAGTAATTGTTTAATAAAAGAAAAAGAAAAATTAATTAAATAACAATGGAAGGAGGCGTGGCAGGAGGATGGAATTGCAATTGCTGATTCAAAAGGTACAGTAATAATATTTGGACACCTCATGCATAAAAAAAAAAAAAAGAAATTGGAAAAGAAAATATGAATTAATTAAAGAAAAATCCTTAAACCGACTTTGAGGCACTATAAAAAGCCAAGATCATCAGACATGATAGTTTTAGCAATTTGGAATCAGAGAAAATCAGAAAGAAAAATTAAAAAAAAATCGTAGAAAAAAAAACAAATTTAGAAAAAAACAGAAAAATTAGTGAAAGTGTGGAATCCTAACCTAGAGTAGATCTACTGTGAAACCCAGCCAACCCCACACGGTCCACCCACCGCGCCAGCCGTCCGACAACCGCCCAGCCGCCGCCGGCCACCGGAGCACCCAAGAACACCAAGGTCAAATTTCTGCCCTGTTTTTCAATAATTTCTAAAAAATAGTAAATCCGCCCAGAAAATTATGAAAAAAATTACACTTAGGTTATTTTAGACATGCTTTCATGTGATATTTTTATTTTTGAAAAATTCGTAATATTTAATATACTTTATTAAGAAATCTGTAATTCATCCGAATATATATTAGTGAAATAAATGTACTATATGATGTTGTTTCTAGCTGAAAATTTTTGTGTAGGATGTGTATGATATATGGGTAATTGCTACATAGCCCAAATTTTTATTTGAATAATTTTAATATTTATTGAATTTTTAGGCCTGAAATTGGTTCGAAAATAGGCTGAAATTATGAATTTAATAGGAAATTATGAAATTAATTGATGAAATGGACATGTACTGATCTATAATAAATAATAATGGTATTGAGTCAGATTGGAATTAATTGGATGCTAAAAGAATTATAATTGGATAATTTATCAAATTTAGGGGTAAAATTGTCAATACGAAAATATAGGCAATAGGTCGAAAACTTGAAACCAAGTGATAATTGAATTCCCTATATTTTTAGAAGTCCATAGAAATTTTCGGGGAATTATTAGGTAATCCGAACTATTTACTACGAATTTATTAAGTAAAATAGCTTAAATTACAAGTCGAGGTGTATTTGTAATATTAATAGACTAAAATGAGTTAAATAGTTAAATAAAACCTATATATAGGATTGCTGATCGAATTGGGTTAAATATAGATTTTTATTATAATTATTAATATTTTCTGATCGGGATGTACTTTAGGTGTATTAAAATTGAATAATACTTACATTATTACAATATAAGGACAAATTGGATAAAATATAATTTAAAACTGTAAATTTCGCATAATACGGTCGTTTTTATATAATTATGTATAATTATATTAAAAATTCAAAATACACGTTAAAATCCATCTCTAGAAACAGGACTCATAAGATGTGTCGTTAAGTCTATACGAACTCAATGACACTAGGTTTGTTGAAATCGGATAACCTTAAGCAATCTAGTTTATATCTATAACATATTCAAGAATATACACATTTCGGTAACTTTACCGGAATCAAAACGTGAATTAATAAATAAAAAGTACGTTTCGATACGATCAAAACGATATATAATACGTAATAGTAAATATGATGTACAATGTTAATAATTAATAATTTAATAACATGATTGTATATTATGGAAATAATATATATATATATATGTATATATATATATCCATTTTAGATTAAACCCTAATGTTTTCGTAATTGTTACGAAAACTAAATTTAGACCTTTTGTGTAATTAGGACCTTCCAAAGACGGCTGACAATTTAAGTCAGAAATAACGAACGTCTGAACAAGTAAGTTGGGATGGTAGCTTCGCCGTTGTTTGGGTACTAATTAAAAGTATCCGGAGACTCAAGAGTACTTCTGGTTGTGTTTGTAGTTAGATGATTATGCATATGCTATGTGTGTGAATGATACTCTGTTGTGACAGGAGTTCAACTCCTTGGTGTGCTGCTCTGCATATTTGCATGGATTTTATATTGTGTGAACTTATTGGTCACCCCTAATTATCACTAATGATTATTCGACTAAAGTGTAATTGGTCATGCATAATTACCCGTTAAGGGAAACGATTAAGAGTGTTAAGCCAAACACCGACTTCCTTCGATGAGGATAACTGAAATGGTCTTTTCCCCATCCTTAGTCGAACTAAGTGATAGGTGAGGAGGTCGCGGCAAGGTAGGGGGCCGTGGTTCGAAGGCGGTCTTGGGAGGGGGGTGTTCTCCACTGCACAAGCCCGGGTTTGGTTTAACTTGAGTCGCGATGAAACTCCTCAATCCGGGTTGGAGCGGATGAAATTCCTCTAACCTCACAGTGGACCGGTTAACACTGTGCGATGTTTTCATTTGAGTGATTGCATTGCATTTCATCATAATTATTAACCTTATTTGTGATTGTATAGTACTCTTCTGACTCCGCCCCACTTATTGAGCTAGTTGTGCTCACACCCCTACAGACTCTTTTGCAGGTGTTGAGTGAAGGTAAAGATGTTCCGGTACCACCGTTCTCAGGTTAGTGTGCTGCTGTGTGGGAAAGTGAGGAACGAGGAATTTAACTGAACCTGAGCTTTTGCTTTGTCTTTAAGTTTTGAAGAAAACTAAATGGGAATTCCTTGGGAGCCCACTAGTTTTCTAACTTATTGTATATAAATCGTATAACCTGTGGTTTTTAAAAGACTCTGATTGTAATCTTTACCCTTGGACGTGAAATGTTTGTATAATTACTGTTGTAATACTAAACTACAGATTGTATAGAACAAGTATTTTGTAAAAGCTCTACCACAGGTTTGGATATTAACAGATGTCAGAACAGACGTTTCAAGCTGGTTGAGTTGTGCGCCTTGTGTAAACTGCGTCTACAATAGCAGCTGTGAGGTCAGCTTCTATCTTAGATTAGTTTACACGGCGGGACTGTTATGACTCTTCTTGTTCGGGGCGTGACAGGTTTTACATACAATGGATCATTATCTATATATATACAAAAGAAAAAAATAGGCTTAGGGAAACATCTGGTGACATGTATATATGTGTATATATAATCTTATGTCTATTCATCACAAGGACACAATTGGTGGAGTAGAAGGGTATGGTAATGTGCTTAGTAAGATAAAATCACTAGGACATCAATCTCAGAAACTAAGAGTATGTTGGTCCTTCCAAATATAAAAGAAATAGAAATAGGTTTAAGTAGATTTTTAGCTAAAAGTAAGATGATTTGATAAATATGGTGCACTACAAAAGTAACATATGACCTAATCACTACTTTGATGTGACTTAAAGTAATAACTAAGGTTCTCGCTGCAACCTTTGCTAAGGGTTGATGAGAAGGATAATTTGAGAGTAAAAATTCATAAGAGACAAAAGGGATATTTTCATTAATGATATAATGGTTCCAACATATAAAGTGAAGGGATTATTTATAGTAAGTTCATTAAGTTAAAGGATAAAATAAGTTAAGTAAAAGTGGTATATCTCTAAAGAGTAATTTACACAAGTGTAGTAAAATCTGAAAAGCGAAAAAAGGGTAAAGAAACACAAAATAAATAATCCAGACTCCTATCTCTATTGTTATTAGTAGACACATACAAGCAAATGCTTCACAAAAGAAAACAAAATAATACTAGATCGAGCTGGTGAGGAAGTCAGCCAGGTGAGCAAGTCGGCTATTAATTTAGACTTTTGAAGAAGCTAATGAAAAAGGGACGAGCAAGTTGGAGTATAAGAAAACATGTCAATACTCTTATTCAATAAGTCAGGTCCATAACTAGGTTGGCTAATGTCACTCAACAAGTCCCTCAATTTCAGCTTATCAAAGTCTTCTTTGACCTATGTAACTATCGAGAGGCTATCGTAGCTTAATTAGTGGTAAACTCATAGGTCTGCATAAAGGTAATTAGGCTGCAAATAAGTCAAGCTACTCGAGCTCTATTAGTAAATAAGCTGAGCTTAAACTTAAGATAAATCTTGTTTATTTAAACGAGCCGAGCTTGAGGTCTAATTCAAGCTCATGAGTTAGCTCGTTTAGGCTGATGAATAAGCTTACAAATTTTATATATATTACGAATATTATATATTATTTATTATTAAAATCCAAATGTTAATATCTATATATTATATAGCAATATCTAATATATTATATGAACCTCAAGCTCGGCTCGTTTAAATAAACAAGATTTATCTTAAGTTTAAGCTCAGCTTATTTACTAATAGAGCTCGAGTAGCTTGACTTATTTGCAGCCTAATTACCTTTATGCAGACCTATGAGTTTACCACTAATTAAGCTACGATAGCCTCTCGATAGTTACATAGGTCAAAGAAGACTTTGATAAGCTGAAATTGAGGGACTTGTTGAGTGACATTAGCCAACCTAGTTATGGACCTGACTTATTGAATAAGAGTATTGACATGTTTTCTTATACTCCAACTTGCTCGTCCCTTTTTCATTAGCTTCTTCAAAAGTCTAAATTAATAGCCGACTTGCTCACCTGGCTGACTTCCTCACCAGCTCGATCTAGTATTATTTTGTTTTCTTTTGTGAAGCATTTGCTTGTATGTGTCTACTAATAACAATAGAGATAGGAGNTTTTCTCATTTTGCGCGCGTCAAAACGAGCCTCTAGTAAACCACCTTGTGCGTACATTCGAGAGCTAGCATATATAATAGGATAATATATAATTTAATATTTATTCACTATTCGTTAATCTATTTATTTATATATTTCTTCATTGTATATGCTCGAGCTCGTAAGTAGGCTCAAGATGGCTTACTTTAGGCTCGATTTGACTCGAGCTCAATCAGTAAATAAGCTAAAATTAAGTTTAAGACAAAACTTGTTTATCTAAACAAGCTTAGCTCGAGTCTCGATTGTAAGCTCAATAAAAAGCTCAACTTAAGCTTGACTTAAGCTTTTAGAGCTTGAACTCATAATTTTTAAACTAGTCGAGTATGAACCTTTAGAAGCTCGGCTGAACTCACCTTGTTTACAACTCTAAGGGTAACCTTATCCTCAAACCAGCTAGTTACTTAGGATCCTTCATGCAAGGTTCTAAAGTCCATGCATCTTGGCTCTTATAATGGTACCTTAGCTCAAATTTTTATCACATGGTCTCTTCTAAATTAAAGCAATAGATTTCAATATTATCAAATGCTATGCATTTTGCTTTTTACTTCTTTTAGTGTTTAACTAAGAGCTTTATTTTGTTTTTTCGCCCCTTTTTCTCTATAACAATTATATTATCTTTTAATCTACAATCTATTTTTAATGGTTGAAATGACTCCCTTCATATTCAATTTTTATTTTTATGAAAGTCAATAAAGAGTATTCAAAGTGATACTTTTCAAGGTTAAAATAAATTTTTTGAGAATCTTTTCTCTTTTTATTTTTTTTTTACCTTCAGTGAATTTAGAAGGTATAACCTAACAAGATCCTTTTGCTAACTACTCAATTTCATTTTAAAAAGAAAAACAATTCCAATATTCACTTATAACTTTTAGTTAGGAAAGTAATAGTAAGAGTTGATGATAAAATATTGAAATTTTTTCCTACTTAAGTCTTGATGTTTTGAAAATTTTCTATTTAAATTTTTTATATAATCTGTTAAAGTTTGACATGTGTCACCTCTTAATTGCCTTATAATAATAAAATGTGTTATTAAATGCATTTAAATGAACTAAATCATAATAAATAATGAAAATGAAAAAAAAAAAAAGAATAGAGCTTCAAAAAAAAGAGAGAGATTAACATTAGGCAGCTATCCATTATCCTTGTGCAACTATTCAAAGGCCTATGGAAACCAATTATCATCAAGGAAGGGTCATACATTCCTCTTGTTATGATGGTTTATTGCCACCCAATCTTAGGGTGGCTGAATCGGTAATAAACAATGTAATCTTTACCCATCTCTCTATGTAGTTTATGCTACCTATGAAAAGAGGTAGGTAGCCATTTACCTTTATTGGTGAGTGACATAACTTACCTTAATTATCAACACATTGCTAATACCATTGCTCTAGCCATTTCATGTAAAATTATGTTCTCTATTTTCAATTACTCTGTTATGTTTAGGATATTAGGTGCTGATAAGCTATAGTTCATCACTTGTAGATTATGTAAGCCTTAAATATAAACTCTATAACTATAAAATCAGACTTAATACGTAAAGTTTGAGATGATCGAGTAAAGAATCCAATCAAACCTAAATTATAAAACAAAGTTAAAAATATTAGTAAAAGTGATCTCGTAAATTTGAATTTAAGAAAATAAGTAATAAAATGATAGAATATAAAATTTTCAAATTTTAAGTATATTACCCGTTATTTATTGGAAATACGTAAAAAAATGAATTCTGATAACTAATGAATCCCTAGAGATATATTATATGTATACTAAAAATCATAGAATAACATAAATAATATTTAGAAGTATTTACTTATACTCCATATGTATTTATGCATAAGTAAAAATAAGTGAAATTACCTAAATTATTTGAAAATTTCTAGAAAATTGCCAAATAATTAAACATAATTATATAAAAAAAGGAAAAATAAGAAAAAAAAATTAAAAAAGTGGGGAACAATCCAAATTTGGGTTATGGCAAGTCAGGGATAAAGAAAAAAATTTGGACCAATTAAATTCACATACTTAAAAGAACAAATTGGAAGTAAATAAAGTAATTGTCTAATCAAATTAATACACTAAAATTTCTTTAGAGCCTTATAAATAACTAAATTTTTACCAAAGCTAATTTGGTTAATTTGCAACCTTAGAAAATCGGAGAGCATCGAAATTGAGAGAGGATTAGGGTTTTACAAAAATTTGTAAAAATTATATGCAGTAGGAGCAATTGAACTAAACCCACACACCCTCATCGCCTGGAACCGAACCACCATTACTACCCTACTCCAAACCGACCATCTGGATCGATCGACACACCTTAGACTAGTGTTGGTAGCCGAAAGTCCAAGAAACAAGTGAATCCAAATTTTCAACCAATTTTGTAAAAATTATTGAAATTATCATTTCTATCATAAAATTATGAATTTTATTATTCCAATGTTTTATTGTATGTAAATTTATGGAAAAAAATATTGATTAAGTTTAATTACATCTAGAAATATAGAGTGCTTAAGAAACCAAGCAAAACCGTATATATTTTGAATTAGAAATAAATAGGCTTAGGAGTATAGTTTTAAGCTCAAATTTTTTATATAAATTACTTAAGTGATACAGAACAGTGTTATGAAGCCATTCTTTTAAGTTAATTTTTGAAAATTTTAAGTAATTTTTTAGCCATAAAATGATGAATAAAATGAGTAATTTTAGACTAATTAAGTAATTAAATGACTAATTACTAATTTAGTGTATAATTAGATATTTAAGGATGTTAATCTCTGATGTAGTAACATAATCATAGCACTTGAAGTATTAAATGTAATTATCATGGGAATTATGTAATAAATATAGGTCATTTGATAATATATGCAATTGGAATTATGGTAAATATAAAATATTGGGTTAAATTGGATAATATAATAATAATATCAATACATATTAAATCTGGTATGAAACTTAATTTTAGGTAATTATATGAATAATGTAAAATTTTTACACATCGAGAGTAAATTCAGTATACTAATGAGGATTAGAGTGTACCAAGTGGGTTAGAATACTGATTTAAGACTAAGTATGATATTCAGGATACTTGAATCCGATGTGATTAATTTCATATTAAGGTTCAAAACGTATTTTAGGATTTACTCATAGTTGAAAGCGATTTAGAACCTGAATCAGAATCGAATTTGGAAACCGAACCCAAAATTAACTTAGAATGAATTGATAGCTAATAATATGTATATATGATAAGTTAAGTTAAATCATAAACCTAGAATATATATCATCAAGGCATAAATACTAAAAAGTGTATTTATATTATAGGATACACAGAAACAAGTCAACCTACAACTAGTTAAGTGAGCAATCGAGAATTCCAAGTAAGTTGAGTTTAATACTTCATTATATTTTGGAGTACTATTTTAGAGTACTCAGAGGCTTAGAATTACGTATGATTGTGATTGTAAGTAGTTTTATGCATATGCCTACATATCTGATTTCGTGCTGAAATATGTGTTGTGTTTAATGACTATTATGATTAGAATGGTGTGAAATTGTCTTATCACCTTAAATTAAATGTAATCCTAATTGACCTAAATACCCCAATTAGACATGCATTATAATCCTGTAGAGGATCATTAGGATTCTCCAACCAAACATCAATACATTAAAAAAATATAGCGCTGGATAGCAAATTGGTTTTTTTCTTATCCCTAACCAAACTAAGCAATAAGAGAGGAGGTCATGGTGAAGATGAAGGCATTGGTTTGAAGAAAAGTCTTAGGAGGAGCAATATCTCCATTGCATAAACCTGGGTTTAATTGTAAGCTATTGCATAAACATAAAAACTCCTCAACCCGAATTGGAGAAGGTGAAATTACTCTAATTTCACAACAGACAAGACTACATTATGTAATGACACTTACTTGTTGCATTTCATGTAAATAATTGCTTAATAACCCTGATTGTGCTTCATAAGTCTTTAATTTAACTTATTGAGCTGTAGTTGCTCATATACATATAGATTCTTTTGCAGGTTCTAACTTCTAACTAATATGTTGCGTTAAAACTATCCTGAGGTCAATTTTCTTTTAAAGCTATGGGGAGTGAGGATTAAATGGTCATGCGATTGAGTCTTGTAACGTCTTGATAGTACTTTAGGTATATGAACTAAGGTGTAAGATGTAAGTTAGTGATTGATGTAATATGTGTAATTTCCTGGGATTTTGAAACAATATGAATGTAATTATATGTATATAAATAATAGTTCTAACTTTTATGTGAATTTTAGATTAAACTTTAATTGAACTGTTTACTTTAAAGCGAGGAGTCGTGAATGTCTTTTGTAGATTAAATCTATGATAGAGATTGTTTACTACTCCTCATATTGCTTCCATGATCATCACTACCAATATGCCTCTCACCCTTAGTTACTAATTATATCATGTCATTAAGTGTTTCATAAGGTTGTAACTCTATGGTTTCACCGATCTCATATGTAAAACCCCTAATAAAACCAATAAATGTTTACTCCTTGGGCTCATTTACTTCACACCTTATCACTAACATTTTGAACTCCTTGACATAATCATCAATGACCCTCCTATTGTAAAGTTTGTAGCTTTCAAAATGTCTCTTGGTGGTAATATGGAGGAACAAAACATTTTATCAATAGTCTCTTTCTTTCTCTCTAACTTTACCTTTCCTATCCCTCAAGTGTTGAGATTTCAAACTCTTCCACCAAATGGCCACGTAACCGGTAAACTTTGAGTGAAGCTAATCTTACCTTAATCCTTTTGTCATACCCGTCACTTAAACACCCTTTCTATTCTTTCCTCCCATTCCAAGTAATCATCAAGTCACCACAATTTGGAATCTTCATCCTTATAGTCTCATTACCCAACATAAAATTCTCATCTCAAATTACATGACTAGCACCCAAAGTATCGCCCTCTTTGGTCATCTCTCTACCCTTATGTTACATGCGTACTCTAACTTTACCTGCATGTCAAGCTTCAACTCTATCTCCCCATATATTCAATATTTAAATATGTAAATTCATCATTATGTTCATTAAAGTTCTCATTGATTCTTCCATAGTATAGTTATCAATCACTCCTCCCCCTACCATTCTCGACTCCTCGTGATCCTTTACATATTCTACCATAAATACTTTCACTTAATATTCTTTCATTAACAACATTCAACTATTTTCAAATCTCTCAAAAATGTCCATAAGCACCTTCCTTACACAACTTCAAATGAGAGAAAATTGCAATATAAAGACCACTCCAATATATTACAACCACTTCACAATCAACACAACACCATAGTGAGAAGTGTGCGAAACTACAAACTTATCTCAAGGATTTCTCTAATAATTATATGTGATTTAGCAAAAATTTAAGCCAAATTGTATTATATTAGAAGAGTTTAAGCTTTTTGTTCTTGTTGTTGCAATTTCCAAGGCTACCATGCACTCAAGAAGCTAGAAGAAAGAAAAAGAAGCATAGAGGAAGGACCATCTATAGGACGGTAATTCAATTCACTGTTAGGTCGGTATTTAGAATAAAAGCTATGTAAGTATTAGAAATAAAGGACCATATCAGCCTGACAATAGCCCCATTCACCATCCTGCTGGTATAAAGTTGGAAGACTAACTCAAACAACCATCAAGCTAATGGAGTTAACAGTATCCAGGATAGAAGCTATCCAAGTATCTTAAATAAAGGACTACCAACTTAACTATAACCTCAATCACTATCCTACTAGTAAATTAAAACCCCTAGAGCTAAATGTACTATTTCATTTAAAGGAGAGACAATTATTGAGCTTGTTTTTTTTTTCCTCCCAGCTTTTATAAATTGAGCTTCTCTAAACCGAACAATATTAAATCCTACCCATTTAATACTAACCTTCAACTAAGGTTTAAAGAAAAACCGATCTTTTATATCTTGAAAACACTTTGGAGTCGCCATCCGATCGGAGTAAAAAAAAAAAAGTTAAACAATAACTAATTAGGTGACTTAATTATAACATAGCTACTAATCTAACAATAAAATCAATTTTATAAAACGTTTTTTGAAAACCAAAGATTTGGATCTAAGGGCTAATTTTTTAAACCCTAAACGGGTACCACTTTTAATCTTCCAAATTTAATTTTGCTTTCCAATAATACCCTTTGTCAATTTCTAAATGATAAATTATATCACATGGGACTAAATCAATTAAATTAAATAAATATTTACAAAGATGGAAAAAATAAAACTTTCTATATTTTAAGTCGCTCTGTATATACGAGTGCTTACATACTTGCAATTCAAAATCAAACGTACGTAGTTCTTGTACTAAAAAAAAAAAAAAAACATTAGCCAGTTAAATTGAATTTAGTTTTGAAAAAAAGCCGAGTATACATTTTTACCTGTTTCAATTTATTTAAGGAAGTTTCTAAAGAGTCCTAATTATGGTTTTATTTTCGGAAATTCCAAAGCGCCTTAGTTGGAAAGAGTCCATTTATTTTTATTTATTTTTGAAAAAAAATCGATTTTCTAAGTATCAAAATGATTTTCATTCACTAACCAATTTATCTATTATTTTTATTATTAATATTTTTCAATATTATCTTATTAATTTATTATTTATTTGTCTATTTCTATTATGCTTTAATCAAAAATAAAAGTAAATTATTCTTTCTTTTTTTTTTCTTGCTTTTCTTTTCTTTTTTTTTCTCCTTTTTTTTGGCTTTTCTTTTTTTCTTTTTCTTTTTTTTTTATATATATAATTACAATTACATGAAAGCAAAAGTAAATAAGAAAAATGAAAATAAAATAAAAACATCAAAACAATCAGACCAAATTAGAAGAGGGAATGTGTGCAAATCGATCGAGTTAATTGGGTCAAATCTCAAGTCAAATTCAATTCGCGAGTTAGGTTATGTGAATGAGAGAGAAACAACTCTGGAGACATGATTGGGGTTGTTCTGAGTACCAAATTGAATGGGAAAAGGTTTTTTCATGCGAATCAAATTGGATTTTAGGGGGTTTAGATCAATGCTACTGAGTTTAGTGGTTGTTTAAGGGTGCTTAAAGTCTAGTTGGCAATAGGGGCTTTCGAATGGTGTACGTAGTCACAATCGTCAGTGTGTGTGTTTATGTATAATTGTATTGCGTCGTGTACAATAGTGGGTCAAGTGTGCTGTGGTTCAGAGTGTTTGCGAGAGGATGAGGGTCGTAAGTAGCCGTGTGTGTTGTGTGGAGAAAGAGTCAAGGATGGTCGTTTGTTTTGGCTGCATGGGTTTATGCGAGAGGGGAGTAAGTAGGGCGAATGTCGATCAAAAGTGGATATGCAAGAGAGAAAGAGTCCAGCCAAGTGTGTGTTTGTATGTCGTGTATATGTCCTTTGTGGTGTATGAGAGAGAGAGAGATAGGTTGAGAGAGAGAGAGATCCTTTGCTATATATGTGTGTTCAGTTGAAGTGAGAGAGAAGGAATCGGTCGAGAGAGAGAAAGAGTGACCTGTTGCCGTATGTATGTACTCAGTTGAAGTGAAAGAGAGAGAGTCGGTCGAGAGAGAGAGAATGATCCCCTATCATGTGTATGTGTTCGATTGAAGTGAGAAAGAGAGAGTCAATCGAGAGAGAGAAGGTAAGTTGTGTATGTTTGTGCGTGTATTCCAAAGTGGGCCCCCTGTCCCCTTGTTGTCTATGTGTGTGTTTTTTTTTAAATGAGGAAGAGAGGGAAAGAAAAGGAAAGGGGAGAAGAAAAAGGGGGAAAGAAAATGTATTGACGAAGCTAATCACAATGCGCCACATATCACAATCAGACACATGGCCCAATGATACCTTGACATGTAGCAATGCGTGGAGTTTGAAAAAAGCAAAAGGCATTTTCTGTCTTTAATGAAAGTCAAACCCCAAACCTCAAGTTTAATGCAAATCCAAATCCAAACCCAAATACTTATCCATTAGGCCGTTAGCATGTATCCTGTCTATTTGTACGATTAAATTGTACATATGGAGTATAATAGTCTAGGTTAGATTAAAATCTAAGCCTAAGCCTAATGCTCCTCTTCTTATTTTTATTTAAATTAAAAAAATTATATTCTACTAAACTATCTAAAAAAATTATTATTTTCTAAATTCCTTATATCCTCTATTTTCTCAATTTTTTCTATTTTTTGTGACTTTTCTATATATTTTTCTAGATTTGTTTGTTTTTTCTTACTTTTTCTAAATTTCTTTTTTATTTTTTTTTGTTTTCTTGATTTTCTTTTTTTTTTTTTTGTATTTTTCCTAATTTAGGACATTTTCTCCTATTCTAAAAAAATTTTAAAAAGGGGAACAAAAATGAGATGTCTACAACTGCACCTCTTTATGGTAAAGTTTGACTAAAACTTTACCATAAAGACAGACAAAAGATATACTATTTTTGTCCCAAAGGTGGAAATTATCCTAAGAAGCGCCTTAGTTAGGTATCCTAGGCTCAATCTACTAGGGACTTTGGTGAATAATGAAAAGAGAGAGAAGAGAAAAAGAGGAATTGAAGTCTGATCATGCCCTTACGAGCTAACGAACCAAGGTAAACAGATAAGGCGCTCCTAGAGCTAGCTAAGATCTTAAAGAGATGTTGAAGGCTTGGTCGTGCTCCTATAAGCTATCAACCAATCCTTTTGATCAGATTTATTATCATTTAACTAAGATCGAGTGAGAGTCCTTCAATGAAATCACTACTTATCTCCCGATCCCTTTAATCTTGGATCCTTAAATAATTATTTTTTATCAACCTTCTGATCATCTTATCATAATTAGTTTACCGATAGATAATCATTTTATAAAATTTACTTTCTGAAGGGTTATGCCTTTCTAGATTGATTTTTGGAATAAATAAGTAACTTTTGATTAAAAATCCTAATCATCTCCAATTTATTGCTTTAATTCCATTTCCATTGTTACCGATTACTCATACATATTTGATTATAGTTACCTAACAATCTTACTTCTTCCCTCATATACCATTTAATAACCATCCATCTTCCATAGTCAAACATAAGTACCACATAATGATGTCATTCAATTTACCTAGACAAAACATAGAGATCTTACTATCCACTTCATACTTATTTTGCTCTATTTGCACATGCTTACAACTCCAACGATATAAGCATTAAATTCATTATTCGTTAAGAACTAAAGGATTCATAACCTAATTGTAATCTCATGTTACAGTTCCACCACCATTCTTACATATACAAAGCACTTCCAAAATCGATCACCTAAGACACATCCAATCCCCTTTTACATCCTTACTCACGAGTGTATAATGCATTATAGCTTATATATATATATCCAAAGAATACACATCTATCAACGAGCATAACTATATCTATTAAAAGATCAATAGGATTTTAACTTATATGAATAACTAAGTATATGATCAATTCTAACTCCTTATAAAATATAACCAACTATCACATTGTATTCATCATTCAAATCACCAATAACAATTCTTTATTTAAAAGATTTCTACCACATTTATCCTCCAATTTAATTGTCATCACCACTTATTTGATTTAGGACTCTATACTTCAACAGGAAAATAAAAAATAATAATCATTCCATATACCTTATCATTATCAAACTCCTTGATACTATCAGCAACTACTATCTCGTATATCGTGTTCTCATTCTATGTATAATTTACTCCAATTGATCCAGAAATATGGAACCAAATCAATAATCCTCAAAGGGTAATCGTCTGAAGGTACATAATATACTAATCAAATTATGAATTATACTAACAGGGTAAGGTTTCTCTCTTTCATCTTTACTAGAAATATCTCATCAATATTACTTAAGTTGCAGCCTCTTGCTTTCTATCCATTGTTAATCAATAGCCTACAATATCTCTATTATATTGAAAACTCGAATTAATTCTCCATTATCATTCATGAATTTCATCACTTCATCACATCTCATTAATTACAACACAACTCCATTAACAAACTTCTTAAGAATTTTATCCACAATATTAATATATTACACTAATCAATCATACCAATATTCTTCACATCTCAGCTCTATATTAACTCAAAGAGTCTTCTTTATTCAATTTGAATAAATTCAACAAACCACCAATTCTCCATGTGATCTCATTATTGGGTTTAAGTCTAATCAATATTTTCCTTAATTCGACATTATAATCACCACTACTCTATAATTTATAGTATAATACTTTACTAACCATTTACTTTTACCCACTCTCGATATACTCCTAAAATATCTAATTCTTTTAAATTGTTATTTTTTAAAGCGAGTTCACTAGAACTTTACTCTGTTACCAATTTAGAACTGACACGCCTTGAAGCAGTAGAGTCGTAACAGTATCGTCGTGCAAACCATTTTAAGATAGAAGTTAACCTTATAACCACTATCCTAGACTTAATCTATACAAGGCGTTCATGACTAACCCGCTTTGAAGTAAATAGTTCGTAATTTAAATAAGTCATTTACTTAAGAAAGTAAGAAAATATATATGTACACTAGAATTCAGTTATTATAATTAACGTTTACAACGTTTCACTGTAATTTATTTCTTAGTTAATACATTATTCAGAAATGAAAAATTCTAAAATAAAAGCTTAGACCTAAAAAATATATGTCTGTTCTTCAAATGTTTTTCCTCACTCCTCAAGATCCAGCAGTTGCTAACTTCAGCGTAATTGTAAATTACTTCTTAGCTAGCACCTACAACGACGTCTATAAGGATGTAAGCAACCACAGCTTAGTAAGTTAAGATGGAGACTTAAAACTATACCACAAACACAAACAATATTATCAACCAAATTATTAGGTGCAATGCATGTTCAAACAAATGCCATCGCAAGAAGTTGTCCACCTTATCATGAGATTAGAGAAATTACACCTACTCCAATCCGGGTTGAGGAATTGCCATTAATGCAACAGCTTACGACTAAACACAGGCTTGTGCAATGGAGACACTGCTCCTCCCGTGACTACCTTTAAACATTGACTTCACTCATACCGCGACCTCCTCACCTGTCACTTAGTTTGACCAAAGATGAAGAAAGGACTCATGATACTATCCGATACTATCCGATACTATCCAATACTATCCCTTTCGAAGGGGTTGATATTTAACCAGAGAATCCTAGGTTTCCCCTAATAGGTTGCTATGCAAGTCCGATTTATGTTTACAGGTCATATATTTGATTGGGTTCAGTTAGGATGATCAATCATTTCATACAAATCATACAATACAAACTAAGCAGCAAATCAAAATCATATCATCAACTCAGAACAAGCACAATCAAGTACAATTTCAAGCCTCCAAAATACAATATTGTATTAATCCCAACTTATCTTGACTCCCCGTTTGCTTACTTGAGATGGGACTCGTTTAGTTGATCGCCAATGATCCCTATAATACCAGCGTTGTCTCAATTTTTATATAATTGTTATAGATTAGTTTTTATCCTATAACACTTATTATTATCTTTGGTTTAGGGTTTAATATATCCAATTATCTAGGTTCTCAAATCTTTTACAATTATTCTAGGTTTGGGGCTAGGTTTGGGTTCAGTTTCAGCATTGATTTCTAAATTAGGTTTAGGTTCTAGTTCAATTTCTAAGTACTATTTTATGCACGAATCCTAGAAACTCATTTCAACCCATAATGTGAAATTAATCGCATTATCTGCAAATATTTTAAATATTGTTTTTAGTCTCTAACTAATATTTTAGTCCATACGATACACTTGAATCCTAATTTAACTATCGAATTTACTCTTGATGTGAGAAATCTTACATTTTTCATATAATTACCCTAATTTAAGTTTCCAACCAGATTTTATATATATTTTTATTATTAGTATAATATCAATTTTTATTTTAATATTTTCTATTTATTATATTTATAATATTTGCATATTATGTATTATTACCTATTATGTACATAATACAAATATAATATTTCTATCATTCCAAATATCATCCTCCAACATCAATCAACATATTAAAATATCTAAATTCATCCTAAATCAGATTTTTACACCAAATTATCCTAAATTACAAAATTAACTTAAAACATACCATTTTTACCTATTACATATATACTACATAATGCCTCAATAATTACATCTAACACTTTATATATTACAAGTATCATGCTTCATCAAATTTCAATATCCTAAAACATATAATTATTCACAAAATCAGTAATTAATCATTTAATTACTTAATTAGCTCTAAATCATCCATTTTATGCATCATTTTAAGGCTTAAAAATTAACTAAAAAATTCAAAAATTCATTTTTTAAAAAAGGCTTTGTGGCACTGTTCTATATCATCTAAAGAGTCTACACAAAAATTTTGGGCTGAAAACTACATTCTTAGGGTAATTTATTTCTAATTCGAACAAAGCTTAGGTTTACACAGTTTCTTAAGGACAGTATATTTCCAAATAAAAAATCATCAAAATTAAATTTTTTCCTAAATCTACATACTTAAACACCTCAAAATACCAAATTTCATAATTTTCTAAGAATATTTAATATTTTTACAAAATTAAACAAAATTGGGTTGGAAATCGAACTCACCTGTGTGGGTGGCTCCAGTCACCGCCGACCACCATAGCATTATCAGTCGATCTGGGCTCTACCACCATCGTGTGGTGGTGGTGGCCGTCCACTCTCAGGTACTCGTCTGGTGTTGGTTCCCCTCTAAGGCCCTAATTACACAGATTTGAGTAATTTTTTTGTAATTAATTCAAACACTCAATATTTCAGTTCTCTCTATTTTTCTTACTCTCCGAACTGACCAAATGAGCTTTTGAAATTTTCTTGCTATTTATAGTAGTGTTAGAGAATTATTGTGCATTAATTAGACAAGACAATTGTCTTATCTCTTCCTTTTTTCACTTTCTATTTATTACATTTTAATTGGTTGATTTTGTTTTTTCAATTCTAGATTGCCATGACTACTTTCTAGAGTTTTCCTCATTTTTTCTTATTTTTCTTGATTTTTCCTTAATTATTTATGAATTTTATTTAATTATTTAACATTATTTTGGCCTATTTCGTGTGTTTTAAGTAATTACACATATTTTTACCTACATGTAAATTCATATATAGTATAAATAAATAATTCTAAATATTATTTAAGTTATTTTATGATTTTTAGTGTACATATAATTTATTTCTAGCGATTTGTTAATTATCGGAATACATTTTACGCATTTTCGATAAATAACAAGTAATATACTTAAAATTTGGAAATTTTATATTCATTTATTTTATCACTTATTTTCTTAAATTCAAACTTACGAAATCGCTTTTACTAATATTTCTAACTTTATTTGATGATTTAGGCTCGATCAAATTCTTTAACCGATCGCTAAAAATTCTACAAGCCAAACTCCAAGTAACTAATTGTGGGTCTTACAACTAAGACTCTCAAGAGATGTTAAAAACTTGATCATGCCCTAATGAACCAACTAACCAAGGTAGGCAAAACGCTCTTTGAGCTAGCTAATACCCTGAAGAGATGAGAAAACTTGTTGTACCCCAATAAGTTGACTAACTAAGGCAGGAGCATCTCTCGAGAACTAGCAACCTTAACTTTTGGAATCGATTCAAGATACACCTAGTAGTGCTCCTTTGAATTAATTATCCTAAGTAAAACGGGTAAAACGCTTCTAGAGCTAACTAAGATCCTAAATTGAAACCTTGTAGTGCTCCTTTGAGTTTATTATCTTAGGTAAAGGCATCTCTCAGTAACTAGCCACCCTCAGCTAGAATCAATTTAGAAAACCTAATCGTGCCCTTCTAGGCTTACTAACCTAGGTGGGAACATCTCTCGGGGTCTAACAACCTTAACTTTTGGAATTAATTAAAGATAAACCCGTTAGTGCTCCTTTGAGCTAACTATTCTAAGTAAAGCAGGTAAAGCGTTTCTAGAGCTAGCTAAGACCTTAAATTAAAACCTGGTAGTGCTACTTTGAGCTGACTATCCTAAGCGAAGGCATCTCTCGATGACTAGCTACCCTAAACTAGAATCGATTTGGAAAACCTGATCGTACTCTTCTTGGCTCACTAACCTAGGCAGGAGCGTCTCTCAGGGACTAGTTACCTTAAACTGAAATTGATTTAAAAGACCTGTTCGTACCCTTCTAAGCTCACTAACCTAAGTAGAAGTGTCTCTTAGAGACTAGCAACCTTAAACTGGGATCAATCTAGAAAACCTAGTTGTGCCCTTTTGAGCTCACTAACTTAGGCAGGAGCACCTCTTGGAGACTAGCAACCCTAAATTGACTTGTGAAGAAGCACCCTATGAGCTTGTTAAAAGTAAATGATGATAAAAGGAAGCACCCTTTAGGCTTGCTAAAAGAATTTGATGAAGAGAAGAGCCCTATAAACTCACTTAAGGGTTCGATGAAGAGAAGCACCCTATAGGCTCACTTGAGAGAAATTGGTAAAATAAAGCACTCAATGGGCTTGCTAAAAGGACTTAATGACCGAAAGTGCCCTATGGGCTCGCTTAAGAGAATTTGACGAAGAGAAAGTGCCATATGGGCATACTAAAAACCCTAAAGGAGAATGACAAAAGAGGGGTAACGCTTTAAAAGTTAGTTAAAACCTTAGAAAGACGAGACAAGGCCTTAAAGAATGGTTAAAACCCTAAAAAGAATAAAAGAGGGGTTAGCGCTCTAAGAGCTAACCAAAACCCTAAAAATGGAAGGAGTGGGTCAATGCTTTAAGAGCTAACTAAAACCTTAAAAATGAAAGATGGGACAGTACCCTAAAGGCTGCCTGGAACCTTGAAAAGAATAAAAGAGTGGGATAGCGCTCTAAGAATTAACTAGAACCTTAAAGGAAGTTGATGATGGACTTAAGAAGTAAAATAAGGAAAGCAGCTAGTTTAAAAGACTTCTTGACTTGGAAAAGTATTCACAGTGAGATTGTTGAGAAACCATATATGAAAAAATGCATCTAGGATAAGCCCCTTAATTTGAAAAAGAGTTAAAAGATTTTAAAAACTGCAACAAGAAAGAATGATCTAGACTACTAAGGTTAATTTAAAAAATGTGACTACCTTAAAAAGGAAACAAATGAATTAAAAGCTTAGCTACTCGAGCTGACATGAATTAGACAAGAATCTTGTGACAAGCCTTTACTTTCTCTCTCTTCTTTCTTTTTTTTCTCTCTCTTTTTTTAAAAAATTTTGCCAACGAGTATAAATTCTTATTTAAGGAACAAGCTTATAATCACTCTTATCCTTGATAATCATGTGAAGTTTCTCAATGCCCTTGACCCTAAAGCTTTCTCGTAGGACTTTTGTGATTTCAAAACATTCCTTTCTTAAGGAAAAGGTAACTCATGATTAGTTTACTGGCTCTCAGTCTAGATTTTGCTCTTGACTTTAATTCTAAAAATTATAGTCCATTTTGTGAGTGACACAGCTTTAATCAATCTGTTAGGTCTTTTTCAATTCAACATTATAAATTTAGGCTTTTGTTCCAAGGGTTTCAAAAAAGATTAATAAAGAAGCCAATTTTGAAGGAAATATTTTTACTTCTCCCAAGTGTACAAGCCAAAAACCTTAAGGAAAAATTAGAAGTATGCTTGCCCGAGTTTCAAAAACAATTTTTGTTACAAATAGATCATCTTTAAAGATCGAAGAGCTTTTACTGCGTAAGGGTAGTATTATAGGTGGGAAGGCCTTGTGTAATTCGATATGGGTAAGAGAGACCTGGGTTTTTGAGCTTTAGAATATAATTCAAGGCTTTGTGTTTCTTAGGTCTTTTTGGGCTTAGATTCCTTGCTTTTTGGTTCAGTTTTGCTGCCCCCACTAAGACATGATATATCTCTTGGGGCTTTCATCTTACACTCGGGCCCAATTCTCTAGCCCCTTTTTTTCTCATTTTCTCTTTTCTTTTTTATTATTATTACTTTACTCCACTATCTCTTGCTATTCTTTCTTTTCTTTTAGCCTCAAGAATGATTGTCTCAATTGCCGAGCTTTTACCCTTTAAGTAATTCAAGGCCCTAAATCCATGAATTTCTATTGTATGGGCTCAGGTGAGATGTGTATAAGCTTAAGGCATTTGAAAAGGATTTGGCTCTTCTTCATTTCAACAAAAAATAATTTATCAGAAATAAAAATCATTTTTGAATTAACGTTACTTAAGCAAATGTAAACCTATTTTACCCTTATCTTCTAATCAATAACCTTAACCTCCTAATTGCCCCTTTGTGGGGTGGTTTTTGATAAAGTTTAAATTTGAAAATATTCCAAATTGGTTCAATGGGTTAATAAGAGAAAATTGTATTTAGGAATTGGAAATGAATGCCTAACTTCATTTTAATCTATGTATCGTATTTAAAGTAGACCTCATTTAAGAAATGAGTCCAAAGTATCCTCACCATTATGTCGCTCAACTATTAAAGTGTTTCAGGCTAGTGTATGAAATATAATTTGCCTCTTTTCATTGTAAACCTTTTAAAAGTGAGTCACTGATTTCTTAAGAAAGAGTCTATTTTTTATTTGCCCAAGTTTGCCCTCCAGTTTCTAAAATTATACCTTAGTATTTGACTTTATGTCTTGGCTTGGTTTATGATTGTGCTTAACTTTCTAAATAGACCAGGGATTTTGGCTTCGCTACCTTTATGGGTTGAGGATTGTGTTTAAGTCAGCTGCCTCGACGGGCCATAGTTTGTGTTTGGATTGGTTGCCTAGACAAGTGGCTTGTGTTTAGGTAGATTACCTGAATAGGCCCAAGTTCAATGTTTAGATTGAATACTTAGCCAAGTAGCTTGTTTTTGAGTAGGTTGCTTGAATGGTCCTAAGGTTGGTGTTTAGATTGAATGAGCTAAAGGGGTTCGTGTTGGCTTCCTTAATAGGTCGAAGGGCTTTGTGTGGGTAAGAGGCCAAGTGTTTAGGCTAGTTACTTGAGTGAGCCATAGGCCTAAACTTGGGTTGGCTCCTTAAGCCCATAAGGATTAGTCGTCAATAACTTTTCTTTTGATTTTCATTTTTATTTTTTCAACTTTTGTTTCTTTTTTTTTTATTTGAGAGAGAGAGAGAGCAAGATAAAGTTTTATTGTACAGAAAACAAGAAAAATTATTTACAAATAAGGATAGAGATTTTTTAGGGTGTTATTTACAAGTCTATGGATTTTGTTTACATTTTCCTAAATGAGAAGGAACAGTAGTTAGATAAATGCTTATTGAAGGACTACTTATAAAGAAGGGAACGTCAAAGAATGAAGAACAATGAACTAAAGAGAACTTTATTATTTCGAAAAATCAAAATACAAAAAAGAAAGGTAGAAAACCAAACATTTATTCTAAAACTTGATTTTATTCTAGGTTCTTTAGATGGGAATTGGAGAAAAAAAAAAAAAACCCTATATCAAGTCTCATATACGAGCCTTAAGGTCTTCTATCATTTCATAGGTATCCCTAATAACCTGTGCTAAAAGGGACCTTAAGGCCTAATTGTGAGCTTCAAAATACTCTAGCCTTTCCTTCAAGTAGGCAATCTCATCTGTGAACATCTGTTCATGAATCTTAGAGATGTCTTATAGACTGTCATTCCCTTAATTGTTTGCTTGGTTGCCTACCATTCTATGTCTACACAATTTTGAACAAGAATCAGTCATCAATGCAACAAAAGAGAACACGTAGAAATATGCAGATGTTAGGATCATTTAGGTTAATACATTACTCCTTAAGTTGCAACTGTACTGTTATAAAAACTTGATTGCATTAAAACTCTTAAATGATTAGTAAGGTTGCAATTCTTAAGGTAATATATTAGCTCAAGCTTAAAGGAGAGTATATACAATTAAGGTAGGTTCTAAAGGTCTTTATGCACTGTGACCTCACTTGTTTTTTTTAGAAAACACTTTCTTTGGTCAAATTATAGCTTAAGTAAGGTGACCTAACCAACCTCAAACAATGGTTACACTATAGTACTCAGAGCTTACACAATGGGCCCCCTCTTAGTTTCCTAAGACAACCTGAGTTTGACTGTGTCTACCCTGTATCCTTTATGCAAACATTCCCCCATGTCCTAATGTATGTTATATGTAAAATAAATATGATAATATACACATGAAGTTAATAACAAATAAACAAATAAATATACAATTAAATAAATAAACAAATAAACAAATAAATATACAATTAAATAAATAAACAAACAAACAACTAAATAACATGGGTATTTTGAAAATTAATTTTAATTTCGAAAAGTTTTTAAGTAGCAATAGAGTCGCTAAGCTGTCGAGCTTAGTTTTTTTTTTTTTCCTCCCAGCTTTTTTAAACCAATCGGTATTAAACTTTACCCATTTAATACTGACCATCAACTAAAGTTTAAAAAAAACCTGCTTTTTATATCTTGAAAATGCTTTAGAGTCACCACCCAACTAAAGTCGAGAAAAAGAGTTAAGTTATAACTAATTTGGTAAATTAGTTATAACATAACTACTAGTCTAACAATAAAATCAATTTTATAAAACATTTTTTTGAAAACCAAAGATCTAGATTGAGGGGGTAATTTTTTAAACCCTAAACGGGTATCACTTTTAATCTTCTGAATTTAATTTTGCTTTCCAATAATACCCCTTGTCAATTTATAAATGATAAATTATATCACATGTGACTAAATTAATTAAATTAAACAAATATTTACAAAAATGGAAAAAATAAAACTTTCCATATTTTAAGTCACCCTGTACATACAGGTGCCTACATACCCACTATTCGAAATCAGATGTACGTAGTTTTTTTACAAAAAAAAAAAAAAAATTAGCAGGTTAAATTGATTTTAGTTTTGAAAAAAGCCCAAGTTTACGTTTTTACCCATTACAATTTATTTTAGGAAATTTTTAAAAGGTCTTAATTAGGGTTTTATTTTTGGAAATTCTAAAGTGCTCTAATTGGAAAGGGTCCATTTATTTTTATTTATTTTTGGAAAAATTGATTTTCTAAGTGTCAAAACAATTTTCATTCACTAACCAATTTATCTATTATTTTTATTATTATTATTTTTCAATGTTATCTTATTTATTATTTATTTATCTATTTCTATTATGCTTTAATTAAAAATAAAAATAAACTATTCTTTATTTTTTTTTCTTGCTTTTCTTTTCTTCTTTTTCTTTATATATATATATAATTACAATTACATGAAAGCAATAAGTAAATAAGAAAAATGAAAATAAAATAAAACAAAAACAAAAACAAAAACATCAAAACAGCCAAACCAAATTAGGAGAGGGAATGCGTGTAAGTCAATCGGGTCGAATCTTAGGTCAAATTCGATTCATAGGTTGGGCCACATGAGTGAGAGAAAAACAACTCTAAAGATGCGATTAGGGTTGTTATGAGCACCAAATTGAATGGGAAAAGGTTTTTTCATGCGAATCAAATTGGGTTTTAGGGGGGTGGATCAATGCCACCAAGTTTGGTGGCCTAGTGATGGGGGCCTTCGAATGGTGTGCGTGGTCGCGGTTGTCAGTGTTCTAGTATATGTGTTTACATGTAGTTGTGTTATGATGTGTACAGTAGTGGGTTGAGTATGCTGTGGTTCGGAGTATGCGAGAGAGGATGAGGGTCGTAAGTGGCTATGTGTGTCGCGTAGAGAGAGAGTCGAGGATAGTCGTCTGTTTTGGCTACGTAAGTTTGTATAAGAAGGGAGTCAATGGGGCAAGTGTCAGTCGAAAGTAGATGTGCGAGATAGAAAGAGTCCATCCGAATGTGTATGTCCTCTGTAGTATGCGAGAGAAAGAGAGAGATCCTCTGCTGTGTGTGTGTTCAACTGAAGTAAGGGAGAGGGAGTCAACCAAAAGAGAGAGAGTAACCCCCTACCATTTGTGTGTGCTCGGTTGAAGTGAAAGAGAGAGAGTCGGTCAAGAGAGAGAGAATGATCCCCTACCGTGTGTGTGTTTGGTTGAAGTGAGAAAGAGAGAGTCAATCGAGAGAGAGAGAGGGTGACTTGTATGTGTTTGTACGTGTATTCCAAAGTGGTCCCCCCTGCCCCCTTGTTGTCTGTGTTTTTTTTTTTTTTAAATGAGAAAGAAAGGGAAAGAAAAGGAAAGGAGAGAAGAAAAAGGGTGAAAGAAAATGTGTTGTCGAAGCTGATCACAAGGTGCTACGTGTCACAATCAAATACATGACACATTAATACCTTGACATGTGGGAGTACATGGAGTTTAATGTAAATCTAAACTCAAGTGCTTATCCGTTAAGCCGTTAATATATGCCTTGTCTATTTGTACAATTAAATTGTACATAAACTAGGTCAATTTGGGCTAAATTCAAATCTAAGTTTAAACCTAACGGTCCTCTCCTTATTTTTATTTAAATTAAAAAATTATATTTTATTAAACTATCTAAAAATTTTATTATTTTCTAAATTCCTTAAATCTTTTATTTTCTCAAATTTTTCTATTTTTTATGGCTTTTCTATATATTTTTCTAAATTTTGTATTTATTTTTGTTTTTTTGTCTTCTTGATTTTCTTTTTCTTTTTTTTTTGTATTTTTCATAATTTAGGACACTTTCTCCTATTCTAAAAAAATTCGAAAAATAAGGATAAAAATAGGGTGTCTACAATGATTAAAAGCCCGTACATGTCCACCACCTGCCAGTAGAGGCCTTGATATAAAAGTCCATCTTCTCCATTTTAGCTGCATATTTTAGGAAATTTGTAGGGTTTAGTTTCAATTCTACCATTGTCATCCCTCTTAAACTATACTAGCATAGTTTTATCGTAATCTATGGCATTTTCTTATAGTTTCATGCTCATAACGTAGATTTCTTATAGATTTTAGCACTTTTCAAGGATTAGGCATGGATTTCTATTGCATCCATGGAGAATGTTGTAAAAATCTTAAGAAACTCCATGTTTGACATTAAGGAACTCAATTTTATAACGCTCTCTTTATATTTTCCATGTTTAATGCATTGCTATTGTTCATATTTATGTATATTATGTGATAAATTTTTAACTTCCATGAATATGATGATTTACACTTGTTGTGTCTATGAATAGTATGTAAACATGATGAAATCGTTATGGCTATTGATGTTGTTGTATTGTGGTAGTGTGAACATGGAAGTTTTACTTAGATCTGTAGAAAAATAAAGTATAACTCGAGTGTTAAATTAATGTCAACTTAAGTAGCGATTCCCTCAAATTGTGCTTCCTTCCTTGTTATCCTATTAGGATTTTGATCCTTCTACTTATCCTAAGCTAAAATCAATTAGAATAAGAAATCAATTCTAACATAGTAATTTAAGTAGTGACAACACTTTATTAACTAGTAAATAGTGTAAATGAGAGATTGGTAATACAATGTTCCTGTTACATAATAGAATTTATAAAATGAAAGTGGAGTAAATTCTGTGAGTGTAAGTAAAACTCGTGTTTAGATCATCATGAATACTTTAATAGCATGGTAACAATAATCTTAAACAACCGTTTGCTTACTACATATATATCCTAATTGTAAAGAAATCCACATTCCAATATTGAGAGATTTATTAGAATCCAGATTTAATTCCATTTTAGTTTCACATTTCTTTTAGATAATTTGCACGTTTTCTTTTGAAAAAGTTGAATTGGCTTGCCAAGATTAGAATAAAATTGTTATAGTCTAGTACTTAGCTATCTTCTAAACTTTAGTCTTTTCTTTATTGCAAAATACGACCTTAATTACTCTCCTTATCCTATCAATAGACCAATACGCTTTTCAACATTCACTATTTCCATAATTGTTAAAATTGCAAGTTAAAAGTACATTTCTATGAGTCAAAAGTATGTTCCGTGGATGTAAAATCGTTTATATACAAACTTTTGATAAAATTATAAACTTTGATATACGATTCTACAAGTTTACGATTTTACTAATTTTAACGATTTTATTCGATTTTACCAATTCTATGTATTTAAAAAAATAATAAAATCACGATTTTGACAACTATGGTTATTTTTACTATTGCAAGCAAGTAAATTGATCGTATAATAATTCCATTGTTTTTAAAACGGGGCAAATTAGTATTTGTGCTAACAGAAGCAAGAAGTAACACTAACTACTAAACATAAATAATCCAATAATAACTATAACAACCAATAATGATAACAATGATAGCACTATAACTTACCTCTAAATGAACAAGAATAAGGAAACCTTAATGAAGCATGTGGTCTTTAAAGCTTTGATACCAAATTAACCATAATACAATCCAAATGTAATAAGCTCAAACCTTAGATGCAATAATGGCACGAAAACAAAAAATAGGTTAAAACTTTTATAATTTTGGGTTGTTAACATGTTTAAGAAGGGATATGGATGAAAATGATAAGAGGGGTACGAATTACAAGCTATTTTTTGAACTTGATTCGATATTTGATTAAACTTACAAACACTAAACTAAGCCTGGGGTGTTGAAGGATTTAAATGGGCTCAAAGAAACCCAATAGCAATTCACTTTTCTCCAAATAGATTGATAAGAACTAAAGGATATATGAGATAACTCAATAATAATCAATTAATAACTCAAGAGAGTTCGTACATTAAGAGAGTAATAGGTATGTTCTAATATTTTCTAAAATTTAAAAGTAAACCCTAAATAAGCCGTCAAATATGTCCAAGGGAAATTACATTAAAAAAGAAAAAAAAAAGACAACTTTATAATTGAAATTCAAATAAAACAAATAGTTTACAATGCTGAGTGTGGAGCTATCTTCCGAACAAGAAACATACCACCATTTAGATGGTGATAGGATGCATTTATGGATATTTTCCAACTTAGCGATAGATAGCTATCATCTAAATAGTATTGTTGGTGGATTTTGGTAATTGAAATTATCCTAAAAAGAAAGGAAAAGCTCTTAGTACTGGGGCCAATCCGATGCGGCCACTTCGATGTCTAAGTTAGTAAACAAGAGTAAGGAAAGCTAAGTGAGCGATCAAGAGTTATCAAATATCTCTTATAAAGTTTCTTTTCCGTATTTATAGGCAAATATCATATTTGAAGTAGCAGTTATCAAAGAAACTATTGGAACACATGGAAACTTCTTGATTAGATACATTCCCTAAAATGTAGGGAAAGTAGGCAGTTATGTAATATATCCGTGCTAGTGATAACTATTCGCGCTACTTCCCTTGAATTCAAATTAGGAATGAATCTATATCACTCTGCAAGATGCCGAGAATGTAGATTACTCAGCCTGTCGGCAACTGAATGGATGGGTGAGTGAAGCTTTGACTATCGACGTTTGACAAGCCAAGTAAACGAAAACTAACTATCAACATTTGCCCCTTAACTCCCGTGCACAAGGATTGGACAAAGGGAGAAACATTTAATATATTGGAGGCCCAGTGGGGAGCAATTCCTTAGATACCGAATAAGGTGGGAAGTAATTAACGACTCCAAATCCTACTAGGATCAAATAGCAACTTACAAAAACTAAGGAGAGTGATACAAAGATAGTTCGGGTCTAAGATCAATGCTTGCATTATCCTTAGCTCCTTCTACTAGTCATAGGCATGGTTAACCAAAATCTTTATCAAAGCCCCTTCTTTCCACTCATCGTGTATCTGAACATGTAAGGCCTCAACCTATTCCCCTTCCTCATTCACTTCCACCTCTTCAATTCCTGCACTACTCAATCTTTCTTCTCTCCATCGATACAGTTCTAGCACTTCCAACATAAGATTTCCAAGTAGGAGCACAACATAACCCTAATATAAATATCCATCGCGATGACCACAATAAATATCAACAAGTAATCTATAAGATCTCACGGGTATAAGATTACTACAGCTCTCACTAATCCCAGATAATCCCATCAATAAATCAAGATAAAGAAGTCTAATAGGTGGGAGACATATGTAGTAGTACATTAGGTCATCCTCAATAGTATGGATAGTTGATAATGGAATCACATTGGAAATATAAGGGTCTAACTTCAACTCAACTTGGTCCCCTTCCTTTTTACTACTTGCTTCTCTAGCAACCTCCACTTCCTTAACTTCTCTTTTGATACTCTATAATTCGGCATTTTGCCGTTGTTGCATTTCATCCTTGAACACTTTAAACCGTTTTTCAATCATCTTCAGCTAATTTAGCACTTTAGAGAGGTTAGCCTTATAAGTGGGTTTTCTCTCATATAATTTGTCTCGATAATCTTGGGGTATGAATTTTCTTTCCATCAAACACCTTATTCTTCCCATGTAATGATCTTAATGTTTTCTCAATTAATTCTTTAATTTATTATTTTCTTCCACTAAGTAACTGCAAAGCCAATAATCGAATTCTTAAGCATAGACTCTTTTATGTTTAGGATAAAAATAATTTTTAAAAACCTGATTGACTCAAAATTCTCAATTCAAATATTTATTCGAAGTGCCATATTTGTCAAATTTCGAAATTTGACAAATATGGCATCCTCATAATAATACTCATAATAATATCTAACTTCATATGCCATGTTAAGTATATCTCAATTCAATAGCTTAGTATTTTAAACTTGGTACTTATCTTATGGGTGTAAGACGGTTCGATAGATTTTTACTCGTACGGGAAAGCCACTACTAAACAGCACGTAACATATGACACACTCGCCTCATATACACTATACGTAAGTCTCACGAGTCAACACTTCCTTGGTACTCATACACTTGCCATGTCTACAGCTCGAGTACTATAACACGCCACAATTTGCACGTCAGCAAATTAAAATACAAGCTCGGTACGAGTTGCTCTCTCGCACACGGCTTGGCAATAGTCACAGTTTGAAATGATAACAGCTCGGTCGTAAGTTCTCCATTTCGGAGGTCTCTTGTCTCGAATTGAGCAGCTCGGTTTGCCTCTATGCCAACCTAGGATAGCTCAGCTACACTTGTTTCCATAATTCGGTGGACGCAACAGCTCTTGCGCACACATCGATTAGGCATATACGTGCCCATAAAACTGCACTTACCCGCACACAATCTGCTTCAGCAATCCTTGTAAAATGGACAGCACACTAGCACGCACTTGAGGATAGTTCAATTCTGCACTTTAACCACTTCGGACATGTGCTACGGTAGCTCAATTGAACACAACGTCAGCTCAGTTCACAACTAACAGTAGCTCGGAAATTGGGTGTTTTTTCGGCAGTTCAGCACTTTCGAATACAGGACAGCATGATTAACTCTAGATCGAAGCTCCGATCACCGTCAATTAGTTGGGCAATTGGCATTTCAGTTTAGTAGCTAGTAGTTGAACGACTCAGTCAACTCGGAGATTAGTCCGTGTGCATAACAGCCTTTCACTTTGGCACACCGGCACTGATAGAGAATTACTGACAGCTCGGCAACATGAAATATAGCAGTTCGGCAACCAGCAGCACATACTAATTGAACAGCTGATGTGGGCTCAAACAAACGAGGAATTCTAAAGAATAAAAGACTAAACAAAGAAAATATCTAAATCTTATTTATTCCAAATGAAAAAGGTTATTTGCAAAATGTTAAATTTACTAAAAGAATGAATAAATATCTAAATCTTATTTATTCCAAATGAAAAAGGTTATTTGCAAAATGTTAAATTTACTAAAAGAATGAATATTTCTGGTGGATAAAATACTAGGCATAATGATAACTACTTATTATTTTACAAGCTTGATTCTTTTCATTTGGCTTCTTTTTTTCATTTTTTATATTTTTGTTTTTTATTTACTTCGTGAGGGTTGAGCTCAGCTGATGTGAGCCTAAACAAAAAAGCGATAGATTCGAGCTCCCATAAATGTACGAAGGCCCGTACTAGAGTGATGTTCTTAGGGATCATCTGTAGAGAGAGGATGGGTCCAATCTTATTCTTAATAAACTCTTATTTATCTGAGCTGAAGAGTCGAAACCACGTTTGAAGCAGTTTTTGAGGGTAATGCGGTAAGTGGACATGAATGTCTTTAAAAAACCTTGACTTGATCCAACCATGACTAATTAAAATCAAAATTAGAATTACAATGTAATCTAAACTTTACATAAAATTTTACAAATTATTTACAAGGAAATATTACAATTACAATCACAACTTCACAACTGCCTTTATCAATTTAAGTTTGCCACATCATAGGTTCTTGTGATTTTTGAAAAAGTTTTCATGTAACATAAAGGGTGGGTTCTAAAAGTCCTCAAGTCCTGCAACCACTACGTTTTTCAAAGCAACGATTCCGTAGTTGCATTTAAACTTGAGTGGGGTAGCCTGATCAACTTCGGAAGGTGGTTGCCCCACAACATCCGAAACTTACACAATGGCCCCCCTCCTAAAATCCTAAAACGGCCTGGTTCTGACCGTATCTATTATGTATTTATGATGCAGAAAAACAAAATAAAAATAAACCCCCAAAAATTACCCCCTTAAATCAACTACAGCAACAACAAAAAAATGTTAGTAAAAAACAAATAAAATAAACAAATACATAAAATAACATACCTAAGTTCTTTTTATTATTTTTTATTATTTCATTTTTTATAATCCTATTTTCGGCAACTTCTAGTGGCTAGCCCTCTAGCGGTCCTCAATAGAGTCACAAAACTATCAAGTCTGATTTTTCGATTTTTGTTTAAAATTGATTTCTCATTTCTTGATTAATACTAAACCCTAACCCATTTAATATTAATCCTCGACTAAAGAAATTGAGAAATTCCGGTTTTTATTAAAAATAATTTTTTAGAGTCGCTATCTGACCGAAGTCGGGAAAAGAAAAAAAAACGTAATCAATTGGGTGAATTGATCACGATTTGGCTACCAGTCTTTGATTTCAATTTTAAATGAAGAACCAGAGGGTTATGAATTCGAAGACTAACCTATTAAACCCTAACGAGTACCACTATCTACTTACTGAAATTAGGATTATTCTTATAATATTTTAAAAAATAAATAAATAAATGAATAAAATCAAAAGAAAAAAAAGAACCTAAGTTTCTACAAATTTTATCGTCGCCCTGAAGGTGCCTACGTACCCACTAGCTGGGATCAGACGATCGTAGTTCTTTTGAAAAATCTTTAATGTGTTGATTTATTTTAATTTGTGAAAACTAACCGAGTTTACATTTTAAGTTATTCAGTTTATTTTAAAAAAAAAATTAACGGGGTCCTAACTATTGAATGTTATTGTTTTATAAAAAATACTCTAAAAATCTTATTTTTAAAAGGGCCTTTTATTAATTTTTATTTTTAAAAAAAAAATTTCCATGTGATAAAACCTTAAGTAAAGCCAAATCTAAAAAAATAACTAATTCTAACGACCACTAAACTAATATATATAACTATCTACCAAAATAAAATAATTCCATGTAATGCACTTTACATAAGGACTAATACCAAAACTCCTAAAGTCATATTATATATTATGTTAACTAAGAAAATATAATAATGTGTATATACATAAATAAAAAGTAATCTTAATGACCCTTAAAGTAATACATATATACATTTATACTCATATAACTATTATGAAATAACCATTCACGTAAATTATTATCTAATCTATATAATAGAGAAAACTAATGTTAAAAGAAATGCCATGTACTAACATATACACACATACATATATATACAATGCTAAATATCTAGAGACAAGATAAAATACTAATATATTATAATATAATAATAATAACAATAACAATAATAAAAATCTAAAAAAACCGAACCTGACGTTAAGGACTAGTCTTCGTGTTGGTGCTGATCGTGAAGCTATAGCTCAATCACCGTCTGTATTCATGCGATGGAGACTGGTCGTGGACGTGAAGTCGAACGTATAATATCGTAAACTATGTAGTGTGTTGTCGTATAGGAACGTAGATAGCGAATGGTCTGTACAACGGCTTGTATTAGACGTTGGAATTTCAATGGGATTGCATTGGCATAAAGGAGGTCAGCACATGCGATGGGGACGTGGACTAGGATAGCATCAGGGGCACCGTCAGTTGGGGATTGTTGCGTGGTAGGGGGATTGTCCAGCGAGTGTTAAGCGAAGGTAAAGAAATTGATAGCACGTCGTTCAAGGGCGTGTTCGGCGATGAGGCATAGCGTTCGGCGATAAGGCGTGTTCACGTTCGGTCAGGGGCGTATTCGGTCAGGGTCCTCGGTTAGATTATGAATATGTTGGCGTGTCGATTGGAAATTTAGTTGTGATTTGGATTATGTGGAGCGTTCAATGCTATCAACTGCTGTCCAGGCATTCGGTCCAGTGGGGTTCCGTCAAATTGTGTTTGTCGTAAACTGGGATCACGTCAGCTGTTGTGCGAGTTGGAGCGTGTCGACTATAGATTCAGCCAGTAGCATGCGAGTTCAGTATTGAATGGTATTGTGGCGTAGAGTTTGTGGATTGGGATCGTGAGGGAATTGGATTATCGAGGTTGTTGGATTTGGACGTCAGGCAATAGATTGTTAACGTTTGGCTTTGTAGATTGTGGTTTCGATTACGGATTGTTAGTAGTCAAGGCCATTGGATTTTTGGTTGGCATGTGGATTCCCGTTGTTGTTTTTCTTTTATAAAGCCCAAATTGAATCCTATCATATCTATTGTATCTGATTAAACTAGATTCAAATTTTATTCAAATCTGATTTAACTAAACTCACATGATTTAATTAGATATGAAACTGATTTTCATCTCGCTTCTACAAAGTTAGAAAAATAAAGACATAGATGCCTGCTGAGACTTGAACCTGTGACCTCCAACTAAATCCACCTAAATACTCCGTTGCTTATCCATTAGGCCGTTAGTCTATGTCTTGACATTCATTACAATTAAATTATATTTAAACTATATAAATCCCTAAACTAAAATTTTTAACTAAACTAACACTAAAACTAATTATTCCTAATATAAATTACTTCTTAAAAATCTATGAAATCTTTATGATTTTTCCTTTTCTTATTTTTTTGTTTTTTATGGTATTTTCATTACGTGTTAATTTTCATTATTTTTATTATTATTTTTTTGTTATCTTTGAATTAGGACCCTTTTTGTAAAAAATAAAAATTAAAACTACGGAAGGGCAAAAATTAGATGTCTACAATCTTCTTTCATGGCCAGCTAATAATAGTTGAGTCACAATACATGGACGTACAATGTTTGTACTTTCACGTAGTTACTACATACACCACCGTATAGCTTGGATAATACCCTCTAGGCATCTCTCGGAGGAAGGCATTGAAGATAGGGTTATGATATGCCACGTTTGTACAGCTGACTATCTATCAGCGTGTAATTCATAACTTAATAAACCAATCTTCGTGCTTCTTTCTTATCATCAGGGAGAGTACCATCTCTCGAATAATCTACAAGAGGATCCATCTAAGATTCTTCTTTCGGCAATGAGCCAATTTGCAACTCTGCAAGATAATGGATAATCTTTTCTACAGAAGAAATTCGATAAAAAGTTTGTCGCTCAAGTCAGGGAATGTCATACTGACCAACTTTGACAACTTATAGACGGTAATATTCTTACTTCTTGAAACCTTATGGATTAAAAAAGATTAAAATTCTTCTACAAGCGTTTGTACCGCCAACAGGTACTTACTCGTTTTCTCTTCCCTTGCCACATAACTTCCTGTGACTTGATTCACCACCGGTTGTGAATCAGAGAACACTTCAAGTTTCTCAGCACCAATCTCTTTTACCAGTTTCAATTCGGCAATCAAAGCTTTGTATTCTGCTTCGTTGTTGCTAGCTAGGAATCCGAATTTTAGAACGTAATTAACCTTAACGTTGTAGAGGCCTTAAAAAACAAGGCCTACATTACTTCCTTCTTTAGTGAAAGAACCATCCACATAGAGGTTCCATACTGGTTCCTCGGCAATCTCCACATAATCTTCCTCTCCAATGAACTTGGCCAAAAAATCTGCCAACACTTGAGCTTTTAATGCCGTTCTAGGTTTGTATTGTACACTATAGGCATTTAGCTCTAGAACATATTTCATCATCCTCCCAAAGGAGTCTGGCTATTGCAATGCCTTCTGTAATAGCTGATCAATAAGGACTACAGTCTGGTGAGCCTTGAAATATGGTTTTAATTTCCTTGCCAAGAGAACTACTACTAAAATAAACTTCTCAATTTTCATGTACCGATGCTCTAGCCTTTCTAAGACATGACTTACGTAATAAACAGGTCGATGCTCCTTGCCGTTAATTCGAACCAATACTGAAGAAAGAGCTTGACAGCTAATCGATAAGTACAAATATAAATTCTCTCCAGCAATGATGTTAATAGTATTGAAGATGATGCAAGGAATTGTTTAAGATCATTGAAAGCCCTTTTGCAATCGTCGGACCATTTGAATTCTTTAAGATTTTAAAGAATTTTGCACACCTATCCGCACTTCTTGATACAATCCGATTAAGAGCAACTATTCGCCCAATGAGTTCGTATACTTCCTTGACCGTACAGGGGGATTTCAAATTTATTATCACCTCAATCTTTCTTGAGTTGGCCTCAATGCCGCACCAAGTGACCATATATCCTAAAAACTTTCCTGAAGTTATGCCAAAAACGCACTTTTGCGAGTTAAGCTTCACACTATATCTCCTAAGAGTAACAAATGTTTCCTCAAGATCAGTAAGATGCCAATTTACTGTTACACTCTTCATAATCATGTCGTCGACATACACTTCGATGTTTCAATGGATCTAAGGTTTGAACATCTTGGTAACAAGTCTCTGATAAGTTATACTGGCGTTTTTCAGCCTAAAGAGCATCATTGTATAACAATACGTTCCAAAATTAGTAACAAATGACGTAAGGACTTCGTCCTCCTTTTCCATCTTAATTTGGTTGTAACTTGAGAAAGCATCCATAAAAGAAAGTAACGCATATCCAGTAGTTGAATCTACCATCTGATTGATTTTCGACAGTAGGAAACAATTTTTTGGACAAGCCTTGTTGAGATCCGTAAAGTCTATGTACATATACCACTTGCCATTGAACTTCTTGACTAACACACAATTGGCTAGCTAAGTTGGATAAGGCTCTTCCTGAATAAATTCTACCTTCAATAGCTTCTAAACTTCTTCTTCTGTAGCTACTTATCTCTCGAGTGTGAAATATCTTTTCTTTTGTTAGATCACTTTCACGCTCAGATCAATCTGGAGCTTCTATACCATAACATCTCTCGAGATACCCGGCATATCTGAAAGGAACCATGGAAACACATTGGCATTGACTCATAAGAAGTTGATCAAACTTTGCCGAATGTTTGCTGACAAGGCTTTCCCTATCTTTGTTGTTTTCCTAAGGTCATCTCTTAAAGAGATTTCCTATGTATCATTCTCGGTACTTTCTATGCCAACTGACTTGCCTTCTGGATAGGTTTCCACTTAAAATATCTCTTCTCGTTTTAAGGCCCTCATGTACAAAGACCTTACCAGCTGTTGATCCCCTTTGCACACGTTGACTCTCGTAGGAGTAAGGAATTTAGCTTTAAGATGTGCAATTGAAGGAACGATGCAAAATAGATGCCGATAAGGCCATCCCATAATCATGTTGTACAAGGACCAACACTTGACTACAATGAAGGTCACTTTATCCTTTGGGATATGCTAAAAATTAACAACTTATACCGTAATTAGGGCTTATATAGGAAACCTACAACCGACGACCACCTGGAGAGGAACAACCACCACCACCATATAGTAAACCCCACGTCTAGAGCTGTAGACAATGGTAGAGCTACCGTTGGTAGCTAAAAGCTTGTCGATTAGTGAGTTCTAATTTCCTTTTTAAATTTGTTTAATTTAGTAAAAATATTAAATATGCATAAAAAATTATGAAATTTGGTTTCCACAAGTATTTTTGCATGTAGAATTAGAATATCAAACTAGATTTTTAAAAATTAGAAGTACTTATATAAGTTTCTTAAGAACAAGTCGAGTTTCAACAAATTTTGTATAAATTTTCAAAAATAGTAAAAACTGTTATTTTAATCTAATTTTTGGTGTACATGTTCCTTATATGATATATTTATTTAAATAAAAATAATTTTTGATAAACCACATGTTTGGTATTTAATAAAATTATTTTGTTGAATTTTCCCTATTTTTTAAATGAAAGAAATAATAGGTTTTTTATTAAATTCCTTAATAAATCTGATTTATAATGACTTCTAAAGCTTAGTTATGATTTTGGAAATATTTAATTTGAATTTATAATTTTATTTGGTTATTTACCTAATTTAAGTTAATTTTTAGCAAAATCAAACCTAACATTGGAATACCGAAAAATAATATATATTAAACTACCTTAGTACTTTTATGACCATAATATAACAACCATAATTTATTGATTATAATATATGTTCCCTAGCTTTATTGGAGTTTGAGGCATTAGTTGTATATATTATGCATGATATGTATTAAATATGTAGGTAAATGGTATATTTTAAGTTAATTTTGTAATATATGGTTAATTAGATATAATTTCTTATTTAAGATATGATTAGACATTTGATATATTATTGGATGATGAACAATGATATATATAGTGTTAGAAGTGTTAAATAGGTGATTTAAGAGTGAATTATATAATAATACATAATATGTAAATATAGAATATTTATGAGTAGAAAATATTATGGCAAAAGTGATAATATTATAATAATATTAATATAAAATGAATCTATATTAAATATAAATTTATATATTTATATGAAAAATGTAAATTTTTCTTACATCGAGAGTAAATTCAATAATTAAATCAGGATTAAGATATATCGCATGAACTAGAATATTGGTTAGGAACTAAAAATGATATTTAGGATACTCGAAAATAATGTGATTAATTTCACATTATGGGTTGGAATGATTTATTAGAGTTTACGTATAAAATCCATAATTAAACACTGAATTAAAAATCTAATTTAGAAACCGATTAGGAAACTGAATTAGAACCCAGCTCAAAATTAGGAATTGTTGTAAAAGACTTAAAAACCTGAATAAATGGATATATTANGGAAACTTAAATTAGGATAATTATATGAAAAATATAAAATTTTCTTACATCAAGAGTAAATTCAGTATTTAGATCAAAATTAAGATATACTGCATGAACTAGAACATTGGTTAAGAACTAAAAATGATATTTAGGATACTCGAAAATAATGTGATTAATTTCACATTATGGGTTGGAATGATTTATTAGAGTTTACGTATAAAATCCATAATTAAACACTGAATTAAAAATCTAATTTAGAAACCGATTAGGAAACTGAATTAGAACCCAGCTCAAAATTAGGAATTGTTGTAAAAGACTTAAAAACCTGAATAAATGGATATATTAAACCCTAAACAAAAGATAACAATAAGCGTTACAAGATAAAACCAATCTATAGCAATTATATAGAAAACTGAAACAATATTTGTATTATAGGGATTTTTGGCGATGGCCAATACAAGTTGCACCTCAAGTGAATAAGCGAGGAGTCCAAGTAAATTAGGATTAATATGTTACTATATTTCAGAGTACTAATTTGTAGTATTTGGAGGCTTGAAATTGTACTTGTTAAATAGTTGGTTATGCACATGTACTTATTCTAATCTATTGATATGATTATTGATTGCTACTTTGACTTGTTTGTATGATTTGTTTGAAGTGATCAAACACCTTAAACCGGATTTAACTGAATATTTGACTCATAAATTTAAACTGGACCTGCATAACAACCCATTAAGAAAACATTAAGATTCTCCGGCCAAATACTAACTCCTTCGAAAGGGATAACGCTGGATAGCATAATTGGTCCCTTCTTCATCCTTAATCAAACTAAGTGATAGGTAAGGAGGTCATAGCAAGGGTGAAGTCAATGGTTCAAAGATAGTTGCAGGTGGAGCGGTGTCTACATTGCACAAGCCTGGGTTTGGTCCTTGAGTTGTTGCATTAATAGAAACTCCTCAACTAGGATTAAAGTGGTTGCAATTTCTCTAATCTCACGACGGGCTAGACAACATCGTGTAATGGCATTTGCTTGAATATGCATTGCACCTAATAATTTGCTTAATAACCCTGTTTGTGTTTGCTGTATAGTTTTAAGTCTTCGTCCTAACTTACTAAATTATGGTTGCTTACATCCCTATAGACGTTGTTACAATGTTAGCTAGGAAGCAGCTTATATTTACCCTGAAGCTAACAATTGCTATATCTGAAGAATAGATATATCTTTAAGGTTTTAGCTTTTATTTAGAATCTTTCATTTTCAAATAATATATTATTTAGGAAGTATAGGACAATGAAACCTTACAAACATTATATGTATATATATTTCATATTTTCTTAAGTAAATAACTTATTTAATTTATGAATCGTTTACTTCAAAGTGGATTAGTCGTAAATGCCTTATGTAGATTGAGTTTGAGATAATGGCTGTAAGGTTAGCTTCTATCCTAAAATGATTTGCACGGCGGAACTGTTACGACTTTACCGTTTCGGGGCATGACAGATGTTACAAACATAATTTTTAGTGTTAGTTAGACTCGAAGAGCTTAACTAACCTATAGTAGGTCTGCCGATAATAGTGTTGATTACTCTATTGGGTGCTCCGCTAAAACTCCTGTCCCTTGCATCTTTCCCAACAGCAACTAGCCAAATGTCATTCTCCTATTTCTCATGTCTCCTCTGAGACAGTCTCTCAATATTCTCAGTAACATTGAGTAGAAACTTTCATAAATACCTACTTTGAATTGCATCCTCAATTGCATTCTTAAGTTAGATGCATTCGTCTGTGTTACGACCTTTGTCGCGGTAGAAATTACAATACTTATTAGAATTCCTCCTTGAAGGATTTCTTCTCATTCTTTCCAGCCACTGCAAAACTCTTTTTTGCCCACATATGTCTATCAATATGTCCGAAATTGGATGATTAACAGGCACGTGGAACAAATATGTTGGAATCTTTGGTCTCTTTCTCTCGGCATTCAAACTTTGATCATTATCTATCCCAAGTCTATCTTTTGCACTTCTCCTCTTGTCATTCTTCCTTACTGTTGAGCCTTTATGTTATCTTCCTATCGAATGTATGAGGTAGCCTTGGCCTTGAATTCAACAAAAATTCTCAACTTATTCTTTAGGAAAGACTTAAAAAAGTCTGCATGGGGCTTAACTCTACCAGTTACAACGTTGAAGGTTACACTCATGTCTAATTTCAAGATTTGGACCATCTCAGTCATAAACCTAGCTAAGTAATCTCTAATTAACTCATACGATCTTTGTTTGATTGTGTTAAGGATGAAAAATCCTTAATAGGAAGCTTATTTGTAAGGAAGTGTTGAAGAAACACTTCTGTTAGTTCTTCGAAATAGGAAATGGTATTTAGTTTCAAATGTTTGAACCATGTACTAGCAACATTCCTTAAGGTTGAAGGAAAAACTTGATAAGTCACTGCGTCACTTAAACCATATAACTTAGCCAACGTATAGTAGTACTCCAAATGATCTTCAAGATCTTTCATCTTGTCATAAGTTTTAAACTGCGGTAGCTTCATGTGCTATGGTATCACTTTCTCTAAAATCTCGAAAATGAAGAGGCTCTTCTTAATTTAGAATTGCTTGGCCATTATAGCAAGGGTTATAGCAAGGGTTCTAACATGCAAAAGTCTAACATGGTCCACCTGCTACAGTCGCTTGCCTTTTTCAATTTTTTTTTAGTGCAGGAGCCAAAGGTCCCATCGCAACCTTGACTTGCTTTTTCAACAATTTAAGTGAATAAATTGAGTCATCGCTGTTCTTAATGTTGTGATTGCCATGCTCTTTGTTTTAATTTAGGTGAACACTATTATGGAGAAGGTTAAGGATCTATTCATTTTTTTTGTTTAATTTCAGGTTTTCTTTGGCCAAATCGAGGTAAAGTTGCTGGAGCCTAGCCAGACGTTGCTCATCGGTATGCCTACTTCCCCCCTCAAGGTATTGGGAGGAAGTGCTAACACTTACACTCTTAGTCATTATAGTTTTGACCATGTAGGTATGTTTAAGAAGAAACAAGTAACGCCAAATATTGTTAATAGATTTTAGTAATTGGAATTATCCAGCAAAGAAAGGAAAAGCTCTTGATACTGAGGTTAGTCTGATGCAACCACTTCAATACCTAAGTTAGTAAACAAGAGTAAGGAAATTTAAGTAAGTGATCAAGAGTTATCAGATATCTTTTATAGAGTTTCTTTCTTGTATTTATAAGTTAATGTCGTGTTTAAAGTAGCAATTATCGGAGTAACTATCGGAATACATAAAAGCTTCTTAATTAGATATATTCCCTGAAATGTAGGGAGAGCAGGCAGTTATGTAATATAACTGTACTAGTGATAACTGTTCATGCTACTTCCCTTGAATTTAAATTAAGAATGGATTTATATTACTCAATGAGATGCCGAGAATATAGGTTACTTAGCCTATCGACAGCTGAATGGATGAGTGAATGAAGCTTTAACTATCAACATTTGACAAGCTGAGTGAATGAAAATTGACTATCAGCAAACAGTGTATCCCAAAATAAGACCCCTTACAATGGTGATGAAGTGAGCATCCAAATAGTGGATGGACTAAATAGTCTTATACTGTCCAGATAGAATAAACAATAGCTCTTATGCAATTACTCTCTAATTTTTAGCATTGCTTCATGATAAGAATCTAACTTTAGGACCCATGATCCAAACCAAATTTATAGGACTCTAAAATTTAGTACGGAGGATCTTGAGCCATTAACCGGCCAAGGATAAAGTGACCTTCTCTAAGGGCTATGATCTACACCATCTACTAAGCTACAACGAGCTCCTTACTGGCACCCTAGTTAGAGGATCAATAAACCATTTGACCTAAAACCACTTAATGGCCTATCTATGTAACTCTAATAACTCAAATTAACCCACTTGGATGATCCCTAACCTATTTCGATCTCAACCATGTTGAGTCTTGACCTCTTCACAACTCCGCCCTCATTCACTAGCTTAGTGAGAACCCTAGCTCTTCTATATAGATTGTGTTCTTTTCCTAGAGATGCTACCAATGCCAAAGCAACACATATCTAGATTCTTAACAACGATACGCCCTTTTAGAATCATTCCCTTTTCTCCCTTTTTAAGACACTTTTTATTATATATGTTCTACCTTTATGGGATGTACCCTCTTGTTTTTACTTCTTTTGCACTTCCTTTAAAATAAACTCATATAAATAGTCTTTTATCACTTGTAGACCACATCTTTGAATATTTAGTGATTATAATATCCTTCTTGGGTTCGTAAGTATTTACTCTCAAATCTTTTAACTCTTATCAATGCTCTTAGTAAGGATTATAGTACCTAACATGAGTAATGTCAAGTAGTTATTAGGTCGTTGTTGATAGTTAACTTTCATCATGATTGGGTTAAGGTTAAAGATAACCTATAAACACAAACAAGGGCTAAAGGAGGCCGTTGGAAGTGGTTTCAAAGAGGTCATTCCAATGCTTAAGTTAGAGAAGGCTTCAAAAGAGAATAAAAGGATAAGAGTGTGCATAAGAGTAAGGATTAAGTCCCTCTACTAGTAGGAATGTGAGGCATTTATAAGAGAGGCTACAAATCTATTTGAGGAAGGTGTACCATATTTCTAAGATATGTTTGGCCATATTTGAAAGATCTACTCCAAATATAGTAAAGGAGATCTCAAACCTATTCCGTGCTAGTTGTGGACTTTCTTAATTTAGTCGAATTGTTCCTGCCTTGACTTTTCTTGACCCTATGCATAGGGCTTACACACTATGGGCTTAATGGCTTGAAGACTAAGGCTTGGAAGGTGATAGGTTGTTGACAAAAGTCTTCTAATCAGATTAGTTAAGTTGTTCAAAGCTTGGTCCATACCTTGAGACCGTCATCCTTTATGTTAATAGCTTGATTTTGGTCAAGTGAGCTCTGGGAAGCTTGAATTAGGCTCCAAATAGGTCAATCATGAACTTTTAAGATCAACCTATGTCTTCGAAGGTCAGCTTAGGCTTAGAAGCTCACATCGAAATTAACTTATCAACACTTGTCCCCATTCTCATTTATGATGGGTCAATGAGGAGAGTAAGCTCATGCTAAGGTCTTCTAAATCCTAAAGCAATCTACTAAACAAGCTATGACCTATGGGCAAGCTAAACCTTATGTGTCGTTGACCTTATAGTTAATGTTGGTGAGCTAAGGGCTTCCATTCTATGGAATAGCCAAGCAAATGGCTATCCAAGTTGAACCAAACTTAGGCTATGAAGTAGAGACTCAGAGGGTTTCAACTAAGCTAATGCACTAAGGGAGTGCGATGTAATAAAATACCCGAATTGCTTTAAGCTTTCGCCCTTTAGAACAAACCGATTGTATTGTAAGGTTAAATATTGGAGATGACCATGTAGAGCAATCTAATCCTACTATCAAATACTGAATCTGAGGTATAATGGCTTATCCAAGAAGTTTTGGTTGTTATTCATTTTGTGCGTACAAAGCTCAAACATATTAACTACTGGGGACATGTGCCAAGCATCTATTTGTTATATTGGTGCACTACGGATCAATCCTTAAGAAATCTAAACAATGTGTTTCTTTCATAAGACATGTGGCATAATCTTGTTAAAGACCTACCATGTTAGTTAAGTTGTTAGTAACTACTACTTAATCTCAGTGAACACCTATAAATAGGCTTCGTTATGTTTCGACTTCTCTTTTTGCTTCTTTTGCAAACTTTGAGGCTTCATTCGAGAGTTTTACTTCTTTCCTTGTGATTTTTCGATTTTCTTTCCCATTTTTTAGATTTTTCTATCAAACTTCATCATTCCTTGTCAACAATCAATAAAAGTGGAAGGTATAGACTCCATGTCATCTAGTTCTTCTCATATACTTAGGGCTGGCAATTTAAGACCTAACCCATCAAACTTGGATACGACACAACACGATTTAAACGGGTTTAAGCATAAAAAAAAAATCGATATGGGACATAAACAGATCAAACCTGTTGAAACATGCTTATATACATGTCCAAGTTTAGGTCTATGTCCTAAACCCATTTACAAACTTATTTATTAAATAGGTCTCATAAATAGGTTATGGTTTTGAGCCATGAACCGACTTACTATTAATCAATTTATGTATTCCATATTCCTTTCATTCCCAAGAGCAAAGTAAAAAGGCCCAGTCTAAGGTCCACCTTTACACGTGACATAGTTAAATACATACATTTTTAATAACTGGGGTTTCCTCCATTAGCTGTTTCTCTTCCCTCCATCTGTGGAACATCAACTGCAACCGCAAAGCTCATCTTTATACTTTAGTCTTTACAATCGAAACTCATTAACTCTAAACACATCAAGTTCCAGGTATTGATTTTTTTTCTACTTTATTCTATTCCTGTGCTTCATAGTAGTTGTAATTTTTTTTTCCTTTTTTATTTTGTTTTCATCACTTCCCATGCTTCATATATTACCACCTAGCTCTCTTGGCTTCAGGTCTTTATTTTCATATTAAATGTTATGCACACATTCTCAATTTGATCGTTCAAGAGCGTTTAAAAGAGATTGATAATGCTATTGATAAGGTGAGAGAAAGCATAAGGTATGTGAAAGGGTCTCAAATAAGAAAGGTAAAGTTTGCTAAATATGCGAGTTTATTGTCTTTATCTAAAGACAGAGATTTGAGATAAGATGTTCCAATTAGATGGAATTCAACATACCTTATACTTGAGAATTCACTTTATTACAAAAGTGCATTTTGTCGCTTGGAGTTAAATGATTCAAATTACAAACATTGTCCTTCTTTAGAAGAATAGGACAAGATTGATAAGATGAGCAAGTTTTTGAAGCTTTTTTAAGGTATTACTTGCAAATTTTCTGGAACAAAGTATTCTATTGCCAACTTATACTTTCCTTTAGTTTTTAGGCCATACCGAGCATTAACAAATAATATGAACGAATGTAAAGTATATTTGAGAGACATGGTGATCAAGATGTTTACAAAATTTCAAAAGTAATGGTCTGAGTTTAGTTTGGTTTTGGCAATTACTGTTACATTAGATCTACGATATAAACTTGATTTTGTTGAGTAGAGTTACCAAAGGCTTTATGGTAATGACTCGAATGAGTGTATGAAGGTCAAAAGAGCTTTATTCTCTCTTTTTGGTGATTATGCGCAAAAAGATGCTACAACTGCAAATCAAAATGTTAGTAGTAGTAAATGAAAAGTCAAAGATTATATGAATGATGAATGGGGCAACGACTTCCAGGTAACTTTAATTTTTATGATCGTATATTGTTTTTACATTTTAGAAGTTAATTTTATTTTATTTGATGCTTGCATTTTTTACCTTATTTAGGAATTTCAATCATTTAAAAGCATGCAAATCCTAAGGGGTGCCACCAAATCTAAATTAGAGTTATATTTGGATGAGGAGAGGCATAAAATGTATGTAGACGTATTAAGTCATTGGAAAACCAATCGGTTTCGATATCCTCAAGTTACAAGAATGAACGTGATGTCTTAAGCATACCAATATCTACGGTAGCTTTAGAATCCACATTTAGCACTGGAGGTTGCATCCTTGATCAACATCATAGATCATTGAAGTTAGATACTGTAGAAGCTCTTTATGTACAAAGGATTGGCTGTATGGAGAAGAAGGTACTAAATTTAGATTATTTTATTAAAAATTTCAACGTAATATATTTTATTGATATGATTTATTTTTATGTATAGATTCTTTGACTGTCTCCCTTTAAGATCTAACGAAAAATGTAGTGAATTTGAAAATTAACCCTACTAGTAACATCCCTTCAAGCTATGGTTCCACTTGATTAAGTAATGTTATGTAGTTAAATTTTGGGATTTCTTGTAATTTTATAAAATTATATTTCTTTAAAACTTTTATTTAGATTGTAATTTGATATTAAGTACTAAAACTAAGACCCTATGATAATTGTATTTATAAAATTTAAATATTGTTATTGTCTGTTTTCCTTTTGCATTTACAAGTATCTTATAGACATTTATATGACCTTTTAATCAATAAACAGGTCTAACCCGGACACAGGATACACTTATTAAACCAGTTGGGTTATAAGTATATGTTTTTAAATACAATTAATAAACGAGTTATGTCACGACTTGGGATTTTTAGGACACAAACCTATTTAGATACAAACACGAGACATGACACAATAACACGAATTAGCAGCCCTACATTTACTCGTGAATGATAAAGCGAAAAATGCCCTTTAAGGCTACCCCCTTCCCTCTTCTTCTACCTTACCCCCACCCACCCACACCACCTGCGCCCCCC